>CM064548.1:4680884-4758549 GCA_032716605.1 Paralithodes platypus | reverse complement strand
CCCACTTGCGGGATTTTTTTCTTGACCCCTTTCTTCACCTCGGATGTTTTAGCCGCTATTGCTTTTGATATTGATAAAACGTTTGCCACCCTTAGTTTAGCGATTTTAAGAACTTTCACTCCCATATTGACCTCTCGTGCGCATTCATGTGTCAATTTTTATCGCTGGCGAGCGATAGCTCCTCCTGTAATTTAAGAGAACCGGCCCTCGGGCCGGGACATTTTTCTACCGAAAAATGTACAAATTTATCTTGAAAGGGACTCAAGGGGGTGTAATTTTAAGCTTGATGGAGGTCTAGGGAACCAACTAAAAACCTCCCCTTAAAGAGATAGTACAATCGGAGGTATTAAGTGTTGTCATAGATTCCAGTGCTTTTCGCTCAAAAAGTGTTATTGGTATCTTTATAGTTACTGGGAAAAGTGCTTACCCCTCAGAGTATTAGTCAGTATCCGATCCTTTGTGAAATATCTGACAACACTTATTAACCTCGACTGTACAACCCTGGTATAACTTCTCTTTACGTTAGCTCGATTATATATAATAAATTATATGTACGGTCGCGCTAATAAGTCATGTCCCAGCTGTCATTACGTTTGGCTTGCTCTGTGCTGTATTAATGTCTGTCAGGTGTTGAATAGGGCGGGTAAGTGTAGAAATATGTTTGTATATTTCACTCGATATGAAGAAATGAAGCTTAGATATTGCTGATACCAATTATATTGATGAAAACAGAATTGGTGCCGAGACATCACTTATTAGCGCGATTGTACACACTGGTATAACGGAACATAGCCATTGAAGACCCAAGAGTTCTCCATCGACTTCCATCCGCTGTCAACCATCCACGGCCCAAGACCCTCGTCGCAATACTACAGTAGTGTCTTTATCATAGAAATACTCAATGTGACCTCGAAGAAGTACTAGTGAAGTGCCTTATCGAAGGAAGTACTCAGTGTGACATCATAATGGGGCAGTGTCATTCCTTTAGGCGATTAACCCCTTCTGTACCGGTGACGTATTTTGTATTTTATTCTTGCTATATTTAGACGATTTTGTGCAGGTTAGGAAGTTTCTGTGGTAATAAAAAGGGTTAAGGGAGATAGTTCGAAGCCTGTTAATTACTGGAGGCCCTTTTGAAACTGCAGAAAAGCGTCTAAATATAGCTAGAATATAAATAAAAATACGTCGTCGGTACAGAAGGGGTTAACAATACAGTTTATGTGTGTACTCTGTGTTATATTTATCCTCTATTACCTTTGTGCGTGTGTTTATGTGGATTCAACTTCTCCAGTCAAGTATAAGAACCTACCTAATGAAGGGGAGGTATTTAGTTTGTTCCCTAGACCTTCATCAACCTTAAAATAACACCCCCTCGAGTCCCTTTCAAGATAAATTTGTACATTTTTCGGTAGAAAAATGTCCCGGCCGAAGGCCGATTCCTCTTAAATTACAGGCTCGCTATCGCTCGCGCTGGATAAAATAAGATCACCTGAAATTGCACGAAAGGTCTTAATATGGGGTGGAAGTTATTAAAATCGCTCACTAATGGTGTGCAAACGTTTTATAATATCAAAAGCAATGGGGCTAAACATGAGGGAGCAAGGGGTCAAGAAAACAATCCCTCAAGTGGAGACCTCCCCTTAATCCAATCAACCCCAGCAAAAACCTGGTATAACAATATTTATAAATTTATTATTTTTAGTTTCTTGGAAGACCTCCATTAAGCTTTACAAAATACCCCCAAGATCCCCTTTCGAGGTACAATTTGCACATTGTTCGGTAGAAAAATGTCCTCCTAAATTACAGGCTCGCTTTCGCTCGCCAGGAAATAATCGACATTTAAATGGCACAAAGTCTTACAATCGCCAAACTAATGGGGCTAAACATGAGGGAGAAAGGGATCCAGAAGAAATCAAACCTCCCTTTAACTCAGTATGGTGTAATGGCTAAAGTGTGTAAGTTCTGTATGTGATATCCTAGGTTCGAATCCTGGGAGAATCACATGCTTTCATTAATTTCCTTTAGGGGGTTATTGTTGTACGGTAGATTATCCACTTGCCGGTGATTTTTTTCTTGAGACTCCTTTATCCCTCATGTTTATCCCCATTGATTTTCTAATTTTAAGAACTTTTGCCCCCATTTATTTTGACGATTTTAAAGAACTTTCAAACCCATTGCTGTTCTGTCAGTTGAATCCTGGCGAGCGATAGCGCCCTGTAAATTTAAGAGGAACCGGCTATCCGCCTTGAATTTTTTCTACCGAAAAATGTACAAATTTTATCTTGAAAGGGGCTCAAGGGGGTGTAATCTTAAGCTTGAAGGATATCTAGGGACCAAACTAAAAACCTCCCCATAACCCTTTCACGCTTATGACGCGATTTTGAGCTTATTAGGGATACTTTAAAGCCTTTGTTACCATCAGGGGTATTTAGAAACCTTTATTGTAGTTTCCTTCAACCTCTGCAGTTTGTCTTTTGAAGTTAGCTGTGGGCAGAAAACTAATGTTGGAGAGGTAATTATAAGAGTGAGAGAACTCTATTTCTTATTGCTAATCTGGCAACCTCTGCGTCATAAAAGCGTGAAAGAGTTAAGGACGATGTTAAAAATAATACATTAATTAATTTATGCATTGTCTCTTTGCCAAGTATGCGTTATGTGAGGAAATTAAACAAAATACATTACTTGATTGACGAAGACAAGACAGAGAGATACATAATATAAAGAGACAGAATAATAATAATAATAATAATAATAATAATAATAATAATAATAATAATAATAATAATAATAATAAACTATGCATGAATATTGATAAACTCCCAGCAAATTATGGTACCTCACCAATAAATAACTATTTGCCCTCAATCAAGCATTGGTAGTCGTTCTCATACAGTATATTAGTATTTTATTAATATCTTTCACACACACACACGCATTAACTCTCTCAAACACACATACATACACATTCAGTCTCTCAAACGCACACACATTCACTCTCTCAAACAAACACACACACACACACACACACATTCACTCTCTGAAACACACATTAACTCTCTCAAACAAACACACACACACACACACACACATTAACTCTCTCTCACACACACACACACACATTAACTCTCTCAAACACACACACACACACACACATTAACTCTCTCAAACACACACACACACATTCACTCTCTCAAACGCACACACATTCACTCTCTCAAACAAACACACACACACACATTCACTCCCTCAAACACACACACACACACACATTCACTCTCTGAAACACACATTAACTCTCTCAAACAAACACACACACACACATTCACTCCCTCAAACACACACACACACACATTCACTCCCTCAAACACACATTAACTCTCTCAAACAAACACACACACACATTCACTCCCTCAAACACACACACACACATTCACTCCCTCAAACACACACACACACACACACACACACACACACACACACACACACACACACATACACACTTCCTAATCCCTCAGCTTATCACAAATCTCCTCATGGCTCGTGTGTTGTATTATTTTGTTCTCTTTGTTCCATGTTGCTAAAAAAGGAGAGAGAAAAAAGGTGAAGTACTGTAGGTGTCTGTGTTTGAGCGAGCGGAGAAAAGTGGTTGGGTGTGAGTGAGCTTTAAAAGAGAGGAATCTGCACGCTCGTGTGTGTGAGAGAGAGAGAGAGAGAGAGAGAGAGAGAGAGAGAGAGAGAGAGAGAGAGAGAGAGAGAGAGAGAGAGAGAGAGAGAGAGAGAGAGAGAGAGATGTGAGTGCAGTTGTGTGTGAGATAGAGAGAGGTGTGTGTGTGTGTGTGTGTGTGTGTGTGTGTGTGTGTGTGTGTGTGTGTGTGTGTGTGAGAGACAGATAAAAGTGGGGGTGCAGGTCTGTATGAGATAGAGAGATATGTGAGTGCAGGTGTGTGTGAGAGAGTGAGTGTGAATGTGAGAGTTAGATTATGTAGCAGTGTTTGTGTTGGTGTACATGGTGTGAAGGAATGTTTGTGTGTAGGTGTGTATGTGTGTAACTTTGAGTGTGTGTATGTGTAACTTTGAGTGTGTGTGTGTGTGTGTGTGTGTGTGTGTGTGTGTGTGTGAGGGAGAGAGATAAAGAGTGTGTGTGTGTGTGAGGGAGAGAGATAAAGAGTGTGTGTGTGTGGGGATGAGGGAGATAAAAAGAGAGTGAGTGTGTGAATACATGAGTGCGTTTGTGCGAGTGCCCGAATGATTCAGTGAGTGGGTGAGGGAGAGAGAGAGAGAGAGAGAGAGAGAGAGAGAGAGAGAGAGAGAGAGAGAGAGAGAGAGTGAGTGAGTGAGTGAGTGGGGTCCGGGCAATAGCTAAAGTGAAAGCTTAGGTTACTGCATTCAAGAGACGATTGCCTTGTTCCTTGTATTCCCTTGATAGTGCTCTCTCTCTCTCTCTCTCTCTCTCTCTCTCTCTCTCTCTCTCTCTACTTATTTGTACGGTCGCGCTAATAAGTCATGTCCCAATTGTTATTACGTTTGGCTTGCTCTGCGCTGTATTAATGTCTGTCAGATGTTGAATAGCGTGGGTAAGTGTAGGAAAATGTTTGTATATTTCACTCGATATGAAGAAATGAAGCTTAGATATTGCTGATACCAATTATTGATCAAAACATACTTAGTGCCGAGACATCACTTACTAGCGCGACTGTACATATGCGAACAGAAAATACGTACAGTAAATTATTAACGATATAATGAATTTACTATTTACTACTTCTATATACTTATTTTATTGGGGTTTGATCAGCTGATAATTGAAATGGCGGAAAGTAAGCTTACAATATATACATTTCTGGTATATTTCAAATTAGTTTCAAAGTGGTTCCTGCTAATATTGTCCAAGTATTTTGTTCATTGCACGTTCGCCCCCCCCCCCCCCCCACCCCCAAAAAAAAATATTAAACAAAAAATATAAATAAATAAAAATGATAATTAATCTGCTAATAATTCATCATTTCGTGTATTCCCCAATGCAAGAATTAGCTATGCGTATTATATTGGCAATGCGTTTACGTGAGAAACTAGGCCAAACTAATATATTTAATATTTTAGGCGCTAACTGAATTGTTGTATGCTGAGCGAGCGATGAAAGTGGAAATAGTAAGTTTAACATTATTTATAGGATTTATTTCTGACTAGTTTAGGGGAAGGTATTTAGTTTGTTCCCTAGACCTCCATCAACCTTAAAATTACACCCCCTCGAGTCCCTTTCAAGATAAATTTATACATTTTTCGGTAGAAAAATGTCCCGGCCGAAGGCCGATTCCTCTTAAATTACAGGCTCGCTATCGCTCGCCAGGATAAAATAGACACCTGAATTGCACGAAAGGTCTTAATATGTGGTGAAAGTTCTGAAAATCGCTAAACTAATGGGGCAAACGTTTTATAATATAAAAAACAATGGGGCTAAACATGAGGGAGAAAGGGGTCAAGAAAACAATCCCTCAAGTGGAGACCTCCCCTTAACCTTTTCATTACCGGTTCCGTCCATTTTACTCTTGAAAGGCTACTATTAGACGATTTTATGCAGTTTACAAAGGATATCCAGCTTCGAACTATTACACTTAAGCCTTTTTACTGCCACAGCTCCTTTTTAAAACTACATAAAATCGTCTAAATGTAGCCAGAAAATAATAAAAAAAACGTCACCGGTACAGAAGGGGTTAAAAGTGCTTTCTGCTGTTACTTTCAAAATAGTCTGTTTTCGCACGTCACAATCTGCTAACATTTCATAATTTCGCGTATTTTCCCAGCGTGTGCAATACCTGTATATTCGCTGCTAGTCATGTCCCAGCTGTCATATACGTTTTGGCTTGCTCTGTGCTGTATTAATGTCTGTCAGATGTTGATAGGGTGGGTGAGTGTAGGAACATGTTTGTATATTTCACTCGATATGAAGAAATGAAGCTTAGATATTGCTGATACCAATTATTAATCGAAACATACTTGGTGCCGAGACATGACTTATTAGCGCGACTGTACTGTGTATTGAAGGTGCGTTCACCTGAGTAACTAGGCCAATATTATTCCGTCTGTCTCCCTGTTGAATAATCATCATACGGTACATAGGTAAATACATACGGTGCATAGGTAAATACATACGGTACATAGGTAAATACATACGGTACATAGGTAAATACATACGGTACATAGGTAAATACATACGGTGCATAGGTAAATACATACGGTACATAGGTAAATACATACGGTACATAGGTAAATACATACGGTACATAGGTAAATACATACGGTACATAGGTAAATACATACGGGGCATAGGTATGTAAATCAATACGGTGCATAGGTAAATACATACGGTACATAGGTAAATACATACGGTACATAGGTAAATACATACGGTACATAGGTAAATACATACGGTGAATAGGTAAATACATACGGTACATAGGTAAAAACATACGGTACATAGGTAAATACATACGGTGCATAGGTAAATACATACGGTACATAGGTAAATACATACGGTACATAGGTAAATACATACGGTACATAGGTAAATACATATATTTTGTTTTCTATAAATTACTGACGATTTAAGTCATTTCATATTTCTAGGCGACGACTGTGTTGGTGTATGAAGAGGTGATGACAGATACTGAATACTTTTGAAGTACTGACTCTTAAAGGGAGGTTTTTAGTTGATTCCCTAGACTTCCATCAAGCTTAAAGTTATTCCCCCTTCACCCCCTTTCAAGATAAATTTGTACATTTTTCGGTAGAAAAATTTCCCGGCCGAAGGCCGGTTCCCCTTAAATTACAGGCTCGCTATCGCTCGCCAGGAAAAAATCAACACCTAAATGGCTGAAATGGTCTTAAAATAGACAGAAATGGGGCGAGGGTTCTTAAAATCGCCAAACTAATGGGGCAAGCGTCTTTAAATCTCACAAGCAATGGGGCTAAACATAAGGGAGAAGGAAGTTCGAAAAAAAAAAATCCCTCAAGTGAAAACCTCCCCTTATTAATGAATGTATGATTCCATAAATATATTATTCTGCCAATTGCAACGCGTTATAGTCTAAAGCAAGTACAAGTCTTGGTATCACGAACTCTAACAAATAATTCCATCATTTCGTGTATTCCCCCCGTGAAAAAAAAAATAAATAAAAAAATAAATAAAAAAAGTCTCGTGTACAGTCGCGCTAGTAAGTGATGTCTCGGCACTAAGTATGTTTTGATCAATCATTGGTATCTGCAATATCTAAGCTTAATTTTTCCATATCGAGTGAAATATACAAACATTTTCCTACAGTTACCCAACCTATTCAACATCGGACAGACATTAATACAACACAGAGCAAGCCAAACGTAATGACAGCTGGGACATGACTTATTAGCGCGACCGTACATAGGTAAATATATATATTTTGTTAACTCTAAATTATTGACGATTTTCAGTAATGACATATTTCTAGGTGACTACTGTATGAAGAGATGATGACAGATATTGCATACGTTTGAAGTACTGACTCTTAAGGGGAGGTTTCTAGTGTATTGCTTAGACCTCCATCAAGCTTAAAATGACATCCCCTAGACCCCCTTTCAAGATAAATATGTACATTTTTCGGTAGAAAAATGTCCCGGCCGAAGGCCGATTCCTCTTAAGTTACAGGCTCGCTATCGCTCGCCAGGAAAAAATCGACACCTAAATGGCACGAAACGTCTTAATATTGACAGAAATGGGTCGAAAGTTATTAACATCGGGCAAACGTCTTAAAATCTCAAAAGCAATGGGGCTAAACATGAGGGAGAAGGAAATTCGAAAAAATATCCCTCAAGTGGAAACCTCCCCTTAATGAATCATACTTTCGATCCACCAGAAACTTACATCATGATTGCATTTCTGTTTTTATTATCGATGTTTACGGCTCCAACTTCCTAATAGCCTGAAACTCGCCAGTGGTCAATTGCAACGTGTTACAGTCTATAAAGTAAACACAAATCTTGGGAGTTTTTTTCTTGACTCCTTTCTCCCTCATGTTTAGCCCCATTGCTTTTCTAATTTTAAGACGTTCGCCCCATTATGTTGATGATTTTAAGAACTTTCGCCCCATTTCTGTCAATTTTAAGACCTTTCGTGCAATTTAGGTGTCGATTTTATCCTGGCGAGCGATAGCGAGCCTGTAATTTAAGAGGAACCGGCTTTCAGCCGGGACATTTTTCTATCGAAAAATGTACAAATTTATCTTGAAAGGGGCTCAAGGGGGTGTAATCTTAAGCTTGATGGATATCTAGAGACCAAACTAAAAACCTCCCCTTAAGCTAGTGTCACACGAGCGCTTTTCCCGGCAATTTTCGATGAGCAAGTTTGTTCTCGTGATATTTACACTGGGATCGGGCACTAGACTGAAGGTAGATTTATGTTCAGCCGAGCAAGGACGTCTACTCCTTAGAAAACTACACACACTTATCTCCGTGAATTCTTTTAGCTACCCCCATAAATATTATCCTTCCCCCAAGCTTCACAAAATCGTATACATGTCACCAGCATATAATTATTAAAATACGTCACCGTTACAGAAGGGATGACAATAACAAAATAATCACAACAATAACACAAAACATCGACAGTAACCTACATTAAGGGGAGGTATTTAGTTTGTTCCCTAGACCTCCATCAAGCTTAAAATTACACCCCCTTCAGCCCCTTTCAAGATAAATGTGTACATTTTTCGGTAGAAAAATTTCCCGGCCGAAGGCCGGTTCCTCTTAAATTACAGGCTCGCTATCGCTCGCCAGGATAAAATCGACACCTAAATGGCACGAAAGGTCTTAAAATTGACAGAAATAGGTTGAAAGTTCTTAAAATCGTCAAAATAATGGGGCGAACGTCTTAAAATTAGAAAAGCAATGGGGCTAAACATGAGGGAGAAAGGAGTCAAGGAAAAAAAAATCTCTCCAGTGGATATCTCCCCTTAATCAACGGAGACAAAACAAAAATAAAATCATCTAAAATAAAAAATCTCAAAAATAATGTCCACTCGCCGTGACCTGCACACCGATGCGTGGAAAGAGCCGCCCGGGGACACTAGTTTCTATTTCGCATTTGTATTGGCCGGGCGATGATGAATATTCAGGAGGGAGACGACACACGGGAATAATATTGGCCTAGTTGCCCAGGTAAAACGCACTCCCGATATATATACACACATCACGAGACCTTTTTATTTTATTTTTTTGAACGGGGGGGAATACACGAAATAATGGAATTATTTGTTATGAGAGAGTCCGTCATACCAAGATTTGTATTTACACGTTGCAATTCGTAGAATATATTTAAGGGGAGGTTTTTAGTTTGGTCTCTAGATATCCATCAAGCTTAAGATTACACCCCCTTGAGCCCCTTTCAAGATAAATTTGTACATTTTTCGATAGAAAGATGTCCCGGCTGAAAGCCGGTTCCTCTTAAATTACAGGCTCGCTATCGCTCGCCAGGATAAAATCGACACCTAAATTGCACGAAAGGTCTTAAAATTGACGGAAATGGGGCGAAAGTTCTTAAAATCGCCAAACTAATGGGGCGACTGTCTTAAAATCTCAAAAGCAATAGGGCTAAACATGAGGGACAAAGGAGTCAAGAAAAAACTCCCTCAAGTCGATAATATCTCCCCTTAAATCTGCCACAAATGCTAATAAAGTCTCTCTCTCCCCAAAAAACTATATATAGACTTTGACCGTACACACCTCCTTAATTAATGATCTCGATACAGGTGATTCCCGGAGATGGATGGCGTATGTATGTAATAGGTAAAGGAGGGGCCATAAGTAAGGGGGCGTATATATTGACGCATTTGTGTATCTTTTTTTACTATTTTGTTTTAGTTTCTTCCGTATTATTATTATTATTATTATTATTATTTGTTATTATTATTATTATTATTATTTGTTATTATTATTATTATTTGTTATTATTATTATTATTATTATTATTATTATTTGTTATTATTATTATTATTATTTTATTATTATTATTTGTTATTATTATTATTATTATTATTATTATTTGTATTATTATTATTATTATTATTTGTTATTATTGTTATTATTATTGTTATTATTGTTATTATTTGTTATTATTGTTATTATTTGTTATTATTTATTATTATTATTTGTTATTATTATTGTTATTTATTATTATTATTTGTTATTATTATTATTATTATTTGTTATTATTATTATTATTATTATTATTATTATTATTATTTGTTATTATTATTATTATGCTATTGTTATATTATTATTATTATTATTATTATTATTATTATTATTATTATTTGTTATTATTATTATTATTATTATTTGTTTTATTATTATTATTATTATTATTTGTTTATTATTATTATTATTTATTATTATTATTATTATTATTATATAACTTGTTATTATTATTATTATTATTATTATTATTATTATTATTATTATTATTTGTTATTATTATTTACTTTTCCTCCGTAGACCTCCATCAAGCTTAAAAATCACCCCCTAGACCCCCTTTCAAGCTAACTTTGTAAATTTTTCGGTAGAAAAATGTCCCGGCCGAAGGCCGGCTCCCTCTAAAATTACAGGCTCGCTATCGCTCGCCAGGAAAATATCGACACCTAAATGGCACGAACGGTCTTAATGTTGACAACAAAATGAGTCGAACAGTCTTTAAATCGACAAACTAACAGAACGGACGTCTTAAAATTTCAAAAATAATATGCTAAACATGAGGGAGAAGGGATTCCCGAAAAAGCGACTACTACCCCCTTAACGACAACCATTCCACGCTAAGGAGACGCATTACTCTCTCTCTCTCTCTCTCATCATACGGTAGGTCTCTCTCTCTCTCTCTCTCTCTCTCTCTCTCTCTCTCTCAGTACCAGGGATCGGTATTAGGACCAATTCTCTTTCTAATTTACATCAACGACATAGATGAGGGTCTCACCTGTACAATCTCAAAATTTGCTGACGATACAAAAATTGCAAATAGCGTACTCTCAAAAGAACAAGTTGACGATATGAAACACAATCTAGATAAATTGTCATGTTGGGCCCAAATTTGGCAAATGAGTTTCAATGCGGATAAATGTAAAGTACTACATATCGGATACCTAAATGAGAAAGCAAACTATTCGATGAATGGCACTCAGCTTAAGAATGTAAACAGAGAAACCGATCTGGGAGTAACAATATCGAGTAACCTAAAACCGAGTCAACAATGTTCAGAAGTTGTTAAGAAGGCAAACAAAATAATTGGCTTTATAGGCAGGTCATTTGAGCATAAATCCAAAGAAGTTATCCTAACCCTTTACAATTCCTTAGTCCGCCCTCTTCTGGAATACTGCGTTCAATCCTGGTGCCCTTATTACCAAAAAGATATAAACAAGCTAGAACGAGTTCAACGTAGAGTTACCAAAATGATATCTAGCCTAAAGAACAAACCATACGAGTAGCGTCTTAGAGAATTAAATCTATTTCCTTTAACCCAGCGCAGATTAAGAGGTGACTTAATTCAAGTGTTTAAAATCATCAAAGGCATCGACAATATGAACTGTAGTAAGTACTTCACTATCGACCAATCTAATTACACGCGGGGAAACGGTTGCAAAATTATTGGTAAATCTTTTAACTCGCACGAATCTAAGAATTTCTTCTTCAATCGAGTTGTCAACTTGTGGAATGGGCTTCCCCGAAACGTTATAGACAGCATCACCGTTGATTCATTTAAACTCCGCCTAGACAAATATCTCTCATCAAACCCGCGACTGACTGCGTTTGAAAGTGAATAACTTTATTTTATCCCCCCCCTCAGTTACTAACCCATCTGTCCTCTACTAACTTCCTAATCCTGCCACGGACATTAGTTCCAGGGCAGTGATTCCCTTTCCAATGTTCCCTTACCCACTCTGAACCACTGTTTGGACACTTGATCCTCAGTGTTTTGGAGGACAAGCAACCTAGAAGGGTCACTAGATCTGTTGTTGCTTGATTTCCGTTGTACTCCTTTGTACTCTCTCTCTCTCTCTCTCTCTCTCTCGAATAATCGGCCAAGTAGCTTGACTTCTAT
Organism: Paralithodes platypus; assembly: GCA_032716605.1. Classification (NCBI taxonomy): domain Eukaryota; kingdom Metazoa; phylum Arthropoda; class Malacostraca; order Decapoda; family Lithodidae; genus Paralithodes; species Paralithodes platypus. The sequence goes on along the minus strand of CM064548.1, from coordinate 4,746,434 downwards.
CATATTAATTTTGTTTTAGAAGGGATACTAATTGACTACCAGGAAATCCACAGCTTGATTTCAGATTCTCAACATGGATTCAGGCGACACTGATTAATTATTAACAATTCGAGTGTCTATGTCACAAGCAGAGCCATGTTTCATACCATTAGTTTGGCAATAATAAGCAACACCCCGTTCTTAACATTAAGCATCCATTACAAACCCCAATGTACTTGAATAAACTAATGAAAGCATAATGGTCCTCCCGGGATTCGAACTCAGGACACCACACCCAGAACATAAGCATCTAAACCATTACACCACCAACACAGTTAAAGGTTGAGTACACGATCACAATTAATATCCATTTTCGAATTCTGGATATACCACGCTTTACCCCATACAGGTGTAAACATTTTTCTTTCTGGGCGAGCGATAGCAAGCCTGTAGCTCCGAAGAAATCAGCCTTCAGCCGAGACATTATTCTATCGAACATTTTACAAATTTAGCTTAAGGGGGGGGGGGGACTTGCTTTTTGTTATTTCTGTCCTTTTCTCTCTTTCTCTGGCTTGTATCCATTCGGCCCCATTCAACCAACTATTTTAAGACGTTTATCCCCATCTCGGTGTCGATTTTTTCCTGGCGAGCGATAGCGAGACAGCATTATATGAAGAAATCCGGCTTCGCCGAGAAAATTTTTCTATCGAAAAATGTACAAATTTAGCCTGCTGTCAAACAAAAATAAAAAATATGCTGGCTCGCTACCGCTCACCAGTAAAAAATTGACACCTGGCTGGGGATAAACGTCTGAAAAACAGTAGGCTGAATGGGGCCAAATGGATACAAGCCAGAGAAAGAGAGAAAAGGACAGAAATAACAAAAAAAGCAGGTCACCTCCCTTAAATGGGGCCTGGGTGGAGACAATGTTTAGTTTAAAGGAAAGCCTTGTCATTCGTCCTTGCTAGCCTAGGGACACACTCAAATCCATTGCTCGAAAATGGCACAAGAAAGCCAAATCCTCAATAATATAATAATTAAACCACATATCACAATAACTCGCAAGACGTCGGATCAGATAGTGTTAAGGGGGGGGGGGGGTCACATTTTGTTGTATCTTTCGCTCCGTTTCTCTCTTTCCCTGGCTTGTATCCATTCGGCCCCATTCAGCCAACTGTTTTAAGAGGTTTATCCCCATCCAGGTGTCGATTTCTTCCTGGCGAGCGATAGCGAGCCATCATTGTATGGGGAAATCCGGCTTCGCCGGAGATATTTTTCTATCGAAAAATGTACAAATTTAGCTTGCTGTCAAAAACAAAAATATATATATGGTGGCTCGCTACCACTCGCCAGGAAAATATTGACACCTGGATGGGGGTAAATGTCTTAAAACAGTAGGCTGAATGGGGCCGAATGGATACAAGCCAGGAAAAGAGAGAAACGAAGAGAAAGATTAAAAAAAAAAAAAAACGGTGACTCCCCCCCCTTAAGCTGATCGACACAACCGAATATTATAATTTTCCTATCTGGCCCAGAATTGTGTTCATAGATGGAATAATTGCCTTTTATGCCCCTCCTCTCTCTCTCTCTCTCTCTCTCTCTCTCTCTCTCTCTCTCTCTCTCCCCCCGACGTACAGTGGTGGTAATAAGTCATGTCCCAGCTGTCAATACGTTTGGCTTGCTCTGTGCTGTATTAACGTCTGTCAGATGTTGAATAGGGTGGGTAAAGTGTAGGAACATGTTTGTATATTTCACTTGATATGAAGAAATGAAGCTTAGATATTGCTGATACCAATTATTGATCAAAACATAATTGGTGCCGGGACATCACTTATTAGCGCGACTGTACAGTGGTGCTGTACATGCACATGACCGCCAGAATAAAGCTGTTCAATTAACGCGGTCATTCAGCCAATAAAAGTTGGACCAATTTTAACTCGGGGAAATTCCTCTAAAACCCGGGGCAGGGGGCGGGGGGGGGGGGGGGGACGTCCGGGGGGGGGGGGGAGGTCCGAGAATTCATGAACGAAATGACAAGAACTCAAATTAAGGGGAGGAAGATGGTTTTTCGAGTCTTCCTCCTCCCTCATGTTTAGCCCTGTTAGTAATGAGATTTCAAGACATTCGCCTCATTAGTTTGGCGATTTTCAGACCTTTTGCCCCATTCCTTTGCCAATATTAAGACCTTTCGTGCCATTTAGGTGTCGGGTTTTTTTCTGGCGAGTGATAGCGAGCCTGTATTTGAAGAGGATTTTTTTTTTTTACCGTAAAATGTACACATTTATATCGAAGGGGGGTCTTGTGGGTGTTTTTTAAAGTTTGATAGAGGTTTAGAGAGCAAACTAAACCCCTCCTTAAACCATTGAGCCGAACCAGTAAATTATGCTGCACAATACCGTCTGAGCTCCCTTAATGTTCGTGTGGTGGTGCCGGACACAGACAGTTCCCCAGCCAGCCGAGCCCAGCGACGGAAAATAGGTTACGAGCTACCTGTCAACTTTAGTAGTACGCGACTTAAATTACTTAGAAAGAAAGAAAGAGAGAGAGAGAGAGAGAGAGAGAGAGAGAGAGAGAGAGAGAGAAGAGAGACGATAAGAGGAGAGAGAGAGAGAGAGAGAAGAGAGCGAGAGAGAGAAGAAGAGAGAAGAAGAGAGAGAGAGAGAATATTAAGGGCAGAAGGAAGGCGGGTAGGAGGGTTTAAAAGCAGAGGCGAGAGAGAGGAGAGATAGAGGAGGGGGGAGAGAGAAGAGAGATAGAGAGCAGAGAGAAGAAAAAAAAAAGAGAGAGATAGGAGAGAGAAGATAGAGGAGGAGACAAGAGAGGGAGAGAGAGAGAGGGTGGGGGGATCTATGAGAGAGAGAGGAGAGAGCGATAAGAGAGAGAGTTCTGAGGTGTTTTTTGGTGAGTGTGAGTGTGTGTGAGTGTGAGAGTGTGGAGAAGGATGAATTTGTGGAGCCTCATTCTTCTTATCGACGTCTCTCTATCGATTTCCATTCCAGGCACCTTTTCCTCGACTACCTGTGGCTGGATTAGGTGTAGGTTCTCTATCTCCAACACCCCCTTAACCCTCGCACCCCCTACCCCCCCCCCCAACACACTAATACCCATCTACGACCATCAACCTACGCATATCAACCTATTTTTACAAGGTCGAATGCACCTATCCACAAACACACACACACACACACACACACACACACACACACACACACACACACACACACACACACACATACACACACACTCTCTCTCTCTCTCTCTATTACCTCTATCGTCCTTCCTTTTGACTTTAATAGTCTTTCTCTTTCTCACTCTCACTCACTCTCTCTCTCTCTCTCTCTCTCTCTCTCACACACACACACACACAATCTTACTCACATAGTCCCTCAGCCATCCGTACTCTTGCATATTTATGAACACACCCATACACACCGGCCTCTACGTTGTTTGTCAGACACTCACCCTGGCACGTATGCTAACACACTCACACACATACAAACAAACACATACCCCCTCACTTTCTCTCCCTCCCTCCCTCTCCCTTATCTCTCTCTCTCTCTCTCTCTCTCTTCCTCCCTCTCCCTCTCCCTTCTCTCTCTGTCTCTCTGTCTCTCTCTCTCTCTCTCTCTCTCTCTCTCTCTCTCTCTCTCTTATGGTAACTACACACAATTGGCCTGACGTGTATATAAGGCTTAGTGTCTGTGCAAGTAATTCGCCAACAAACAACAACAACAACAACAACAACAACAACAACAACATTGTAGCTCAATTGATGACTCTACTTACTGTACAGTTTAATGCAATTACCTGGCCATAAAACATGTATTTATTTGATGGTAAGCCTGAGTTGAGGATTAAGGGGAGGTTTTTAGTTTGGTCCCTGGATATCCTTCAAACTTAAAATTACACCCCCTTGAGCCCCTTTCAAGATAAATTTGTACATTTTTCGGTAGAAAAATGTCCCGGCTGAAAGCCGGTTCCTCTTAAATTATAGGCTCGCTATCGCTCGCCAGGATAAAATCGACACCTAAATGGCACGAAAGGTCTTAAAATTGACAGAAATGGGTTAAAAGTTCTTAAAATCGTCAAAATAATGGGGCAAATGTCTTCAAATTAGAAAAACAATGGGTCTAAACATGAAGGAGAAAGGAGTCAAGAAAAAAATCCCTCAAGTGGAAGTCTCCCCCACCGAGGAAGCAGGTGGGATCAACTCCAAAGATATATTTATTTTTTTTTTTTTTTAGTTTTCTCCCTAGACCTTTATCAGGTAAAAAATAATTATTTATATAGTATATAACTAAATAAAATGAAAAAGATACAAATATAACTGCTTACATAAAACGGGTGCCCCCAAACATGCGTAAAATAAACAAACGTACGTACGCATAGAGGAAACACAAACACATACACATACAGGAGCACAGAAAACGTTCGACACCAAAACAATATAACATAGAAAACGCATACAGGCGCACAAAACAAATACGCGTCAGTTAGAACAAACGCACCGCTTTAACCTCTTTTGCATGATGACGTAATTTTCATCATATTTTGGATACCATTAGACAATTTTCTGTTTCTTATAATCTACCTTTAGGACTCAAAGGGGTTTACTAAGATCTCAATGAAGCCTCTTGATATAATAGCGTAGGTCCTTCTTAAACTGCCTACAATTGTTTAATTTTCTACAGAATCAAGGGTATAAAAGCGTCATCACATACAACAAACACTCCACGGAAAACACGAACAACACAAATATACAACACACACAAACAAACACTCCCACGTAAACCACAAGCAACATAAAGAAGTAACAAACACACATAAACCATCCCACGTAAACCATAAACAAACAAACACTCCCACGTAAACCACAAGCAACATAAAGAAGCAACAAACACACATAAACCATCCCACGTAAACCATAAACAAACAAACACTCCCACGTAAACCACAAGCAACATAAAGAAGCAACAAACACACATAAACCATCCCACGCAAACCATAAACAAACAAACACTCCCACGTAAACCACAAGCAACATAAAGAAGTAACAAACACACATAAACCATCCCACGTAAACCATAAACAAACAAACACTCCCACGTAAACCACAAGCAACATAAAGAAGCAACAAACACACATAAACCATCCCCCGTAAACCATAAACAAACAAACACTCCCACGTAAACCACAAGCAACATAAAGAAGTAACAAACACACAAACCATCCCACGTAAACCATAAGCAAACAAACACTCCCACGTAAAACACATACACAATACAAATGTACAACAAACACAAACAGCACAAATATACAAGAAACACGAAGAAATCCTCCCACGTAAAACACATACACATCACAAATATACAACAACACGCACACAAACAAACAAACCCTCCTACGTAACACACACACACACACACACACACCGGAGACTATAAATTCCTCCGATACTTATATTCTTAATTTTTAATGCGTGTTTTTACCCAGCCAGCCGCCGCCCCCCCCCCCCCCCACCCAACTTGCAGTAGGCGTTTTAGCTATATCGCCTCTATAATCGCGGCATTACGCTAGAGATATGAGCTAATGAGCCTCGTTATGTAAAAGATACTGCATTACGGAGAAATAAAAGTGAGATTTAATATGCGCGGGTTATGAGATTTAATATGCGCGGGTTATGAGATTTAATATGCGCGGGTTATGAGATTTAATATGCGCGGGTTATGAGATTTAATATGCGCGGGTTATGAGATTTAATATGCGCGGGTTATGAGATTTAATATGCGCGGGTTATGAGATTTAATATGCGCGGGTTATGAGATTTAATATGCGGGGGTTATGAGATTTAATATGCGCGGGTTATGAGATTTAATATGCGGGGGTTATGAGATTTAATATGCGCGGGTTATGAGATTTAATATGCGCGGGTTATGATTTTTTTTTTTTTTTCCCAAATCGGCGATGTGTGCTTAAGGGGGCCCACCTCGCTTTTTTGCTCTTTCTCTCCCTTTGGCTTGTATCCATTCGGCTCCATTCATCTTACTGTTTTAAGACGTTTACCCCCATCTATTGTAGGTGTCAATTTTTTCCCGCGAGCCAGCATATTTTGTATAATGTTTCTGTCAGCAGGCTAAATTTGTACATTTTTCGATAGAAAAATGTCTCGGGCGAAGCCAGATTTCTCCATACTATGCTGGCTCGCTATCGCTCGCCAGGAAGGAATCAACACCTGGATGGGGATAAACGTGTTAAAACAGTAGGGTGAATGGGGCCGAATGGATACAAGTCAAAGAAAGAGAGAAAAGGAGAGAAAGGAAAAAAAAAACAGGTGACCCCCCCCCCCTCCCCCCTAACAGTGCTGCTGGGTATTTTGGCTTGAACTGTATCTTTAAGGGGGGTAGTACTCGCTTTTTATGGACCCCCTTCTCCCTCATGTTTAGCATATTTGGGTTGAGGTTTATAAGACGTTCGTTCCGTTAGTTTGGCGATTTTGAGACCTTTGGCCTCATTTTGTTGTCAATTTTTAGACCTTTCGTGCCCTTTAGGTGTCGATGGTTATCCTGGCGAGCGATAGCGAGCCTCTAATCTTAGAAGGAACCTGCCTTAGACCGGGACATTTTTCTACCGAAAAATGTACAAATTTATCTTGATAGGGGATCTAGACTCTAGGGGGTGTTTTTCTAAGCTTGATGGAGGTCTAGCGAGGAAACTCAAAAAATATATTAATAAGTAAATATATAGACCAAAAACCAAGCACTACCCCCTTAAGTGTGTTGCTGTGTCTGTCTGCGTGTCACTTCCCCCCCCCCCCCCCCTTCCACACAACCACACGGCCACTACCTATGTTTTAGCTTTAAGGGGAGATGGGTAATGTTTCTGGTCCCCTTTCTCCCTCGTGTTAAGCCTCGTTTGTTTAGAGATTATACGACGTTCGGCCCATTAGTTTGGCGATTTTAACACCTTTCGCCCCATTTCGTTGTCAATTTTAAGACCTTTCGTGCCATTTAGGTGTCGCTTTTTTCTTGGCAAGCGATAGCGATCCTGGAGTCTTAAGAGGTACCGGCATTTGGCCGAGAAATTTTTCTACCGAAAAATGTACACATTTATCTTCAAGGGGGGTCTAGGTTTTTTTTCTCTAAGCTTGATGGAGGTCTAGCGAGGAAACTAAGAAATAAAGGAATTACAAAAAAAAAAAAAAAAAAAAAAAAAAAATCCATCTTCCCTTAATGGTGGTGAATTCTGGCTATGGTATTGCTTGTCTTTCTTTTATGCAAGCTAAAATTGCAGAACGTTGCCTTACTGCTTGAATGAAAACACCCTATTATGAGGAGGAACATTTGACTGACAACGTTTCGCAGATATAACATGAGGGAGAAGGGGGTCCAGAAAAAGCGACTACCTCCCCCGTAAGTGTTCATCGTTGACGGTGCGGTATAGTCGTGTGTTCAATCGGTATAGTCGTGTGTTCATCGTTGACGGTGCGGTATAGTCGTGTGTTCCATTATAGTTCCCTTTATCCCACCACCCCACCACACTCCAAGGTCTCAGGAGTACTCCGGCCAATTATAAAACTTTGCCACATGACGAGGAAGAATCAGTTTTTAAGTACAACAGTCACGAGCTTACTGAGAGAGAGAGAGAGAGAGAGAGAGAGAGAGAGAGAGAGAGAGAGAGAGAGAGAGAGAGAGAGAGAGAGAAAGAGAGATGAACTGGTATTTAGTATTTACCATACAATTTCATTATTTTATTTTTAATCGCTCTCTCTCCCTCTCTCTGTAATATATATATATATATATATATATATATATATATATATATATATATATATATATATAGTGCGTGTACGTATGTAATAATAAAGAATATAAGTCGGTATTTTTCGAGCCGGCAGCCAATGAGGCTGACCATACACAATGCCTTAGCCTTACTTATCGTAAGTAGTCAACAGGCTGACTTTGGCTGCCACATATTCCCAGAAGGGTAGGATGTGGGCAGGGAACTAGGTGGAACCCATAAGTGGCGCATCCACACCTAACCTCTACAGCCCGGAAAGTAACACCTTTTCCGCAGGTAGCTGGATTCGAACCAACTCTACCAGAACAAAGCGACTAAAGTACAGTAACTCAGTGTAATCGGCCACCATGTCTGCGCCAATGTGTGTGTGTGTGTTTGTGTGTGTATATGTGTGTGTGTGTGTGTGTGTGTATGTGTGTGTGTATATTTTTTAACAAGCAGCTTAACTTCTCTAACTAAGCTTCGTGTCGGCACCAAATTTTGCATGCCAGCCAATCCTAAGTTTTAATTGGATGACGTTTCTGCAGTTCATTTTATTTTATTTTGACTGGTGCCCAACCGGCTTAATAAATAATGACGTGTGCCCGGAAAGTCAGAGTTCAATGAAATACTAATTGATCCGTTGCAAGGTTTGTTGTTATATGGAAATTATTGTTGTAGTATTTGCAGTATACGGTTATATATATATATATATATATATATATATATATATATATATATATATATATACCGGTATATATATAAAAAAAAAAAAAAAAAAAACCCCACACACACACAGAAGGTACCACCCCTCTTCTTTTCTCAAGGGGACTTTAAATATATATATATATATATACCGGTATATACATTTGTTTTTAGTTTGCGCCCTAGACCTCTATCAAGCTTACAAAACAAACAAATAACACCATTCGAGATGAATTGGTTCATATTTTGGTAGAAAAATGTCCCGGCCGAAGACCAGTTCCTCCTCAATTACAGGCTCGCTATCGCTCGCCAGGAAAAATATCGCCACCTAAATAGGGCGAAAGGTTACAGTAGGTGGGAGGAAAAAAATGCAGCCATTCATAATATATCATATGTAGGTATGATTTAAGGGGGGTGACCTGTTTGTTGTTAGTGCTGTCCTTTTCTCTCTTTCTCTGGCTTGTATTCATTCGGCCCCATTCAGTCAACTATTTTAAGACGTTTATCCCCATCTAGGTGTCGATTTCTTCCTGGCGAGCGATAGCGAGCCAGCATTATATGAAGAAATCCGGCTTCGCCGGAGAAATTTTTCCATCGAAAAATGTACAAATTTAGCCTGCTGTCAAACAAAACTAAAAAATATGCTGGCTCGCTATCGCTCACCAGTAAGAAATTGACACCTGGATGGGGATAAACGTCTTAAAACAGTAGGCTGAACGGGGCCAAATGGATACAAGCCAGAGATAGATAGAAAAGGAGAGAACCAAAACACCCCCCCCCCCCTTAATCTCTCTTCTTCCAAATATATTCACCATTGGGTAAGTCGTCGAAAATACAGGCAATTACACGACAAAACTAATGATTTCGGTGCTTATAAACGAGGCAATTGCAAAGTCGTGTACAGAAGTAGACAGCCAGCAATAACACTGCCGATATACATTTAAGGGGGGTCGCCGTTTTTTTTTTTTTTTTTACCTTTCTCTCCTTTTCTCTCTTTCCCTGACTTGTATCCATTCGGCTCCATTCAGCCAACTGTTTTAAGACGTTTATCCCCATCCAGGTGTCGATTTCTTCCTAGCGAGCGATAGCGAGTCAGCATTGTATGAAGAAATCCGGCTTCGCCGGAGAATTTTTTCTATCGAAAAATGTACAAATTTAGCTTGCTGTCAAAACAAAAAAATATATATATATGCTGGCTCGCTGCCACTCGCCAGGAAAATCTTGACACCTGGATGGGGGTAAACGTCTTAAAACAGTAGGCCGAATGGGGCCGAATGGATACAAGCCAAAGAGAGAGGGAGAGAAAGAGAACATAAACGAGGTGGGCTCCCTTAATTTCAGGTACATGGTATACAATTACGTATCAGCCTTGGGATAACTATCAGCCCACTCCGGTTCAGGCTCTGATAATAGCACTAACGAAAACAAGAACACAGAATAGTAATAGTGGCAATACTACTACTACTACTACTATTACTACTACTACTTTTTTTTTTTTTTTTTTTTTTTTTTACTACTACTACATTGATTTTTATTTAATATTGTTCATACATTTCATGTTACTACTACTACCATCACCACCTCCACCATCACCACCACCACTACCATATATTTAATATTGTACACATACTAAATTTCACAAGCATCAGATACTACTATTCTACACCATGCAACTTCAATCCAGTCTCCTTCCTATGCGACCCTCTGCCACTGCTGCCTCGTAGTCTACTTCTGCCACCGTCACTGGTTGTGGTGCAGACCTTCTTGTTCCCCGCAGGCATAGTAGTGCTGATCTGAGCAATGAGAAAGATAGACAGCATCTCATCCAGGCTACGACGTGGCTCCTAGGCTGTTGCTTCTTCTCTGCGATGATCTCTGCTAGCCTTGAATAGAAGCACTGGGCCCTGGGTCCCATCCCTCCTGATGTGGTGAAGACTAGTGGGGTAAAGCTGTCATGTTCGACGTGTAAGATCCTTTCTCCATATGTCCTGACCTTCTCTCGTTCGTTCCTCTTGTGTGCAGCCTCCAGAGACAGCTCGCTGTAGCTGTGGGCCATTGGGTCAAATACTCTTATGTCAAAGAACGCTCGCTGTGCATTTGTCCAAAAGCCTCTTGCACTAACGTCCAATCTTGCTTCAGTGGATGTGTTGGCCATCCTGTGCTGCATGATCTCTCCATCCAAGGGAATGAGTGATGGTTCGCTCACCACATCTCTACACACCTCCCTGAGCATGTTCGCTGTTACATCTCTTACTTCATCGTGCCTGATGCTGATGAATCCTCCTTTCTTACATATCATGGTGTGGTCTGTATCGTTGATGGTTCCACAAACGCATCGATCGGGCAGTCCTTCAATCGGCCAATCATACCTCAGTGCAATAGCATCATTAAATTCTTGTTTGTTGAGATTGAAGCTTTTTGCCTTGATTGGTAGTGTTGTCAGCCAATTTGAAGCGCCCGTTTCTTGTGCTATTTGTAGTTTTCTTGTTTGTCTCGGGTGAAGTTGTCCCATCAATTGTGCCAGGTCATTTTTCTGTGAGTTTTGCCTCTCTGACGTGATGGTCTTTCTGATGTTGTAGATGTCTGCCTGGTCTACTTCACCGTCAGAATCTTGTGCTATGATACGGTCAGTGAGAGATCCTGTACTACTACTACTACTACTACTACTACTACTACTTTTGTTTTCTACTACATTGATTTTTATTTAATATTGTTCATACATTTTATTTCACAAGCATCACTACTACTACTACTGCTGCTATTGCTATTACTATTACTACTGCTACTACTACTACTACTGCTATTACTATTACTACTACTGCTGCTACTACTACTACTACTACTGCTATTACTATTACTACTACTGCTGCTACTACTACTACTACTACTGCTATTACTATTACTACTACTACTACTACTACTATAGGTAGTGCCAACGAACTTGACAATAATCTTGACCCCTGACCTCTCTGTAACTCAAAATGCCTTCGAGCAAACTGGCTGTAAATATCCACACCTATTTCCTGGTGGACTTTTCCCAAATGATAGAAACGTCAGCCCGATTGCTTTAATTAATTTCGAGTTATAAGTTAAAGGGTCAAGATTATTTTCAAGTTAGTTGGCGCTACCTATACTACTACTACTACTACTACTACTACTAACAATAATTGCCATAATAACACAATAGTAACAATATTAACCCCTTCTGTACCGGCGACGTCCTGTTAACTATATTCTGGTTACTATTAGACGATTCTATTAAGCTTAAATAGAGCCTCCAGCCATTATATAAGAGGCTTCGAACTATCTCGCCTAACCCTATATTCTACCACAGATTATATAAGAGGCTTCGAACTATCTCGCCTAACCCTATATTCTACCACAGATTATATAAGAGGCTTCGAACTATCTCGCCTAACCCTATATTCTACCACAGATTATATAAGAGGCTTCGAACTATCTCGCCTAACCCTATATTCTACCACAGATTATATAAGAGGCTTCGAACTATCTCGCCTAACCCTATATTCTACCACAGATTATATAAGAGGCTTCGAACTATCTCACCTAACTCTATATTCTACCACAGATTATATAAGAGGCTTCGAACTATCTCACCTAACTCTATATTCTACCACAGATTATATAAGAGGCTTCGAACTATCTCACCTAACCCTATATTCTACCACAGATTATATAAGAATTCTACCACAGATTATATAAGAGGCTTCGAACTATCTCACCTAACCCTATATTCTACCACAGATTATATAAGAGGCTTCGAACTATCTCACCTAACTCTATATTCTACCACAGATTATATAAGAGGCTTCGAACTATCTCACCTAACTCTATATTCTACCACAGATTATATAAGAGGCTTCGAACTATCTCACCTAACTCTATATTCTACCACAGATTATATAAGAGGCTTCGAACTATCTCACCTAACTCTATATTCTACCACAGATTATATAAGAGGCTTCGAACTATCTCACCTAACTCTATATTCTACCACAGATTATATAAGAGGCTTCGAACTATCTCACCTAACTCTATATTCTACCACAGATTATATAAGAGGCTTCGAACTATCTCACCTAACTCTATATTCTACCACAGATTATATAAGAGGCTTCGAACTATCTCATAACCCTATATTCTAATTATATAAGAGGCTTCGAACTATCTCACCTAACCCTATATTCTACCACAGATTATATAAGAGGCTTCGAACTATCTCACCTAACCCTATATTCTACCACAGATTATATAAGAGGCTTCGAACTATCTCACCTAACCCTATATTCTACCACAGATTATATAAGAGGCTTCGAACTATCTCACCTAACTCTATATTCTACCACAGATTATATAAGAGGCTTCGAACTATCTCACCTAACCCTATATTCTACCACAGATTATATAAGAGGCTTCGAACTATCTCACCTAACCCTATATTCTACCACAGATTATATAAGAGGCTTCGAACTATCTCACCTAACCCTATATTAACCCTACACAGACCCATATTAAGCTGCACAAAAGCATCTAAATAGAGCTAAAATAACGAAGGGGTTAAGGGGAGATTTCCACTTGAGGGATTTTTTTCTGGACCCCTTTCTCCCTCATGTATAGCCCCATTGCTTTCGAGATTTTAAGACCTTCGCCCTAGTAGTTTGGATATTTTAAGACATTTTGCCCCATTTCTGTCAATTTTAAGACCTTTCGTGCCATTAAGGTGTAAATTTTTTCCTGGCGAGCGATAACGAGCCTGTAATTTAAGAGCAACCGGCCTCCGGCCGGGACATTTTCTACCGAAAAATGTAAAAATTTATCTTGAAAGGGGGTCTAGGGGGTGTAATTTAAAGCTTGATGAAAAAGTAGGGAACAAACTAAATACCTCCCCTTAACAACAACAATAACAACAACAACAATAATAATAATAATAATAATAATAATGAAAAAAACAAAAACAAATATAGCAAACCAATGACAAACACTTGGCACCCCGCATAATCCTGAGTTATCTATAGGCTGGTTACGCCAACGTATTTACAGTATCAGCAACGTTGTACAGCTGGGTCCAGATATTAAAAAAAAGATAACATTGCATCTGCCTAAAATATATATGCTGGCTCGCATTGACACCTGGGTGGGGGTAAACGTCTTAAAACAGTAGGGTGAATGGGGCCGAATGGATACAAGCTAAAGAGAGAGGGAGAGAAAGAGAACAAAACGAGGTGGGCTCCCTTAAGGAGTCTATAAGTTTCCTGAATGACCAACCCGAAGGATGCAAAATGGCGTTTATATGCAAGCTAGGAGTCAACATTCTCCTCACATATGGCCACTAAAACGTGGTTGGAAATTCAATTAGCCAAAACGTTGTACTGTCAATACCGTTGCATTAATGTCGTTGTATTAGTGTATCGTGGTGTGTGTGTTGTGTGTGTCTGTGTGCTGTGTGTGTGCTGTGTATGTGTTGCAAATACTACCGCACTATACTATTGCTGTACTCATAATTACTTTAATCAAGAAAGTATTACCCAAACAGCGAAGAATTACATACAATTACAGTATATTTAAGTGGATAAAGATATATTTAACTCTATTTGTAATATATATATATATATATATATATATATATATATATATATATATATATATATGGCGGAGTGGTCTTGCCACTGGACTGGTAATCCATGGACCCGGGTTCGAATCCCAATATGTCAATGGGAAGATATTATTGGGATGGAATTTGTGCTGTACCTAGTTTCAGTGCATTACCACAGCACACCGAAATGCCAAAAATATACCCTCAGTGTTCCCTGATTAAATAGTATTGTATGAATATTCCCATATTTAAAAATATGCTACAGGGGGGCAATGCCTAGTGAGTTAATTGCTCAATAGGTGCCGTTCTGAGAGTGAGGGTCCGAGTGTAGGGGATGAGACTGTGAAGCGCAGAGGCGAGGCGGCTTCAGACATGGAGTTGCTTCGAGCCGTGATGCTTCGCATGTCTCACTCCCTAGACTGGAGCAAGACCTCACGGGCGTTACCGTGTTCAGCGGTAGAGTGTAAAGGCTATCAGCCTATACTATGACCGAGATAGTAGTTGGAATATAGAAGAAAAAAAAATTATATACTATAAATACTGTATACAGTATATATATATATATATATATATACAGTATATATATAATAATCAAGGGTGTGTATGTTAATATTAATACCATCCGTCAAATTAACGTTCTAATGGAATTATTTAATATATTTTCGCATTTTATCTATTTATTAAGGGGGGTCACCGTTGTTTTTTTATCTTTCTATCCTTTTCTCTCTTTCTCTGGCTTGTATCCATTCGACCCCATTCAGCCAACTGTTTTAAGACGTTTATCCCCATCCAAGTGTCGATTTCTTCCTGGCGAGCAATAGCGAGACAGCATTGTATGGAGAAATCCGGCTTCGCCGGAGAAATTTTTCTATCGAAAAATGTACAAATTTAGCTTGCTGTCAAAACAAAAATATACCGGTATATATATACTGACTCGCTGCCGCTCGCCAGGAAAATATGGACACCTGGATGAGGGTCAACGTCTTTAAACAGTAGGGTGAATGGGGCCGAATGGATACAAGCCAAAGAGAGAGGGAGAGAAAGAGAAAAAAAAAGCGATGTGGGCTCCCTAAGCTCTCCACAGTACTGCACATATCTCTCTCTACATCGCTCTTGGTAAGTGGCAATATAATGAAACTTGAATGGAAGAGGCCGTAGACTATATATTCATTAGTTGTCTTTCGCACACACTCATTTTCTCTTTCATATACATCTCTCTCTCCCTCTCTAACTTACTCTTTCTTTCTCTCTCTCTCTCTATAATTATATATATATATATATATATATATATATATATATATATATCTCGATCTATCCATCTATCTGTCTATCTAACTCTAATTCTAACTCTAACTCTCTCTCACTAGAAACTGGAGAGGTCCCTGGAGAATGGAAACTGGCCAATGTGTCCCCAATCTTTAAGAAAAGGGATCATGAGTGTCCCAAGAATTATAGGCTAATTAGCTTGTCTTTTATCATAGTAAAACTTTTAGAAGGGATACTAGTAGACGAGATAGTTGACTACCTGGAAGTCCAACACTTAATTATAAACTCCCAACATGGATTCAGGTGACACCAATTATGTCTAATCAATTTGCTGGATGTGTTTCAATGAAATGTTGAGTGAGAATAACAAAAGTAGAGGCATAGTCGTCCTTTAACCCCTTCTGTACCGGAGACGTCTTTTAATTTTGTTCAAGCTACAGTATATTTAGACACTGTTGTGCAGTTTAATAAGGATCTGCGGTAGTAAAAAGGGTTAGGTGAGATAGTTCGAAGCCTGTTAACTGCTGGAGACCCTTTTTAAACTGAATACAATCGTCTATTAGTAGCCAGAATATAGTTAAAAGGACGGTCCCGGTAAAGAAGGGGTTAATTAGATTATCTAAAAACCTTTGTCAAAGTGCCTCATTGCGAGTTGATGCCAAATGTGAGTGCGCTAGGCATCAATACAGAAGTCACACATTGGATAGAAAGTTGGCTAACAGGTAGACAGCAATGGGTGGACATCAATGGTGTGTCTTCTGAATGGACTCCAGTTACCCATGTAGTTCCAAAGGGATTTGTCCTTGGCCCACTTCTGTTTATCATATACTGTATGTCAATGACACTGACATTGGTCTGTTGCAGATGTCATTAAAGATGGATTGAATGTGAAGGACTCTAAAGGGGTTGAACTGCTCGGGATGGATTTTAACAGACTGGGTGAATGATCTGAGACATGGCAGATACTTGGAAAGATGCAAGGTCTACAAATCGGCCAAGCAAACCCCAAGTCAGAATATTCGCTATTGGGAATGCCTCTGGAAGTGACTAACTTGGAAAACAAATATTTGTGAGTGTCCTTATTGGAGGTCACTAAAGTTTTCCAAGCAGTGCATTGAAGTAGAGAAGAGAGCTCAGAAATTATTGCCTATATTAACCCTTTGAAGCTCTGACGCGTTTTAGCAGTTTATTTTGGCTATCATTAGACGATTTTATGCAGCTTAGGAAGTATATGTGGGTATTAGAAGGGTAAATACTATATCAATCAACCCTTTGACTTCCATATACCGTTACTAATCTGAATCAAATCGTCTAATAGTAGCCAGAAACAGAACAGAAACGCGTATTGGAGCTTGAAAGGGTTAAGAGGTAATTTAAGTATAGAAAACAGGAAATAGAGTAGTCCTCACACTCCACACTGCTCTCATACAGCCTCTCCTGGAGTATGCTGTTCAATTCTGGTCTCCAGCACCTAGGAAAGAAATAGAGCCACTGGAACAATTATAGGCTAGGGCTATAAAGCTAATGCCATCAACTAGAAGACTGATCTATGAGGATCTGTTGAAAGCTCTTGATCTCTCTCCGTTGGAAGCAGTTGGCTGAATGGGGCCGAATGGATACAAGCCAGGGAAAGAGAGAAAATGAGAGAAGGATAAAACAAAAAATCGGTGACCCCACTTAAGGGGAGGTTTTTAGCTTGATCCTTCAACCTCTATCAAGCTTAAAATTACACCCCCTAAACCCCCTTTCTAGATAAATTTGTAAATTTTTCGGTAGAAAAATGTCTCTGAGGGAGGCTAGTTCCTCTTTAATTACAGGCTCGCTATCGCTCGCCAGGAACAAAATCGACACCTAAATGGCACGAAAGGTTTTTAAATTGACAAAAATGGGGCGAAAGTTCTTAAAATCGCCAAACTAATGGGCCGAACGTCTTAAAATCTCAAAACTAATGGGGCTAAACATGAGGGAGAGAGGGGGTCCAGAAAAAAAAGCCTTCAAGTGGAAATCTCCCCTTAAAGCCCACCCATGGATGAAAAATATATACAGAAATTTATATTAAACTAAAAATACCAATTGCCAGAAACGTGAGGCGCAAAAAATCACTAATGAGTTCCCGGAAAAAGCGGGGACACGTCACATCAACATTAAAATATCTTTCGATTTAAGGGGAGATTTCCACCTGGAGGATTTTTGTTTGAACCTCTTTCTCCCTCATGTTTAGCCCCATTGCTTTTGAGATTTTAAGACGTTCGCCCTAGTAGTTTTGACATTTTAAGACTTTTGCCCCATTTCTGTCAATTTTAAGACCTTTCGTGCCATTAAGGTGTCAATTTTTTCCTGGCGAGCGATAGCGAGCCTGTAATTTAAGAGCAACCGGCCTCCGGCCGGGAAATTTTTCTACCGAAAAATGTACAAATTTATCTTGAAAGGGGGTCTAGGGGGTGTAATTTTAAGCTTGATGAAAACGTAGGGAACAAACTAAATACCTCCCCTTTAAATGCGCGATAAGATTTTTGTTATTTTTGCCGTATAAATAAATATGCCCATCACAACAATTTTTCGCTCTCACTAACTTCTTTTCTGAAACCTGGATCTGAAAATATATAAATATATATAGATAAAAAAAAAAAAAATAAATAAATAAATATATAGATAAAAGCGTAAATATATAAGCGCTCATATTCATTCAGCCGTTCAAAAGAATCTCTTAAGGGTCACCGGCTTTTGTTTTATCTTTCTCTCCTTTTCTCTCTTTCCCTGGCTTGTATCCATTCGGCCCCATTCAGCCAACTGTTTTAAGACGTTTATCCCCATCCAGGTGTCGATTTCTTCCTGGCGAGCGATAGCGAGCCAGCATTGTACTGTATAGAGAAATCCGGCTTCGCCGGAGACATTTTTCTACCGAAAAATGTACAAATTTAGCTTGCTGTCAAAACAAACAAATATATATGCTGGCTCGCTACCGCTCGCCAGGAAAATATTGACACCTGGATGGGGGTAAACGTCTTAAAACAGTAGGCTAAATGGGGCCAAATGGATACAAGCCAAAGAGAGAGGGAGAGAAAGAGAAAAACACAAGGTGAACTCCCTTAAAAATCGCGACAGGATCGTTTCAATGAGGGTGTCGATTAAAGCCAGATTCACACGAGCAATTTTTCTGGCAATTTCTACGGCCAATTTCAGTCTGGCAGCTTCAAAATCTAAGTTTGTTAAACCCTCATCTAGCGGGGGGGATTTTGGGCTATTTTGGAACATATTCAGGCCCTCCTGAATGATCAATCAAGTATCTGCATGAAAATAAAATAATGTATTTAGCAAAAAACTAGGTGCTACAAGCTTCAAAATGAGACCAAAACGAGCTACGTAGCACTCGTCGTTTTGATGCAGTGGTACCACCAACATGGGAGTTTAGCATATAGCGTCATATTTTTTCCAGCTACGCTCACTACTGGCTACACTGCCGGCCTCTCGAGAACAGAGGGAGCGTGAGTCAGTGGGCGGCGGTAAGCCCTGGGTGTCGGCCGTGTGGCCTGCTGCACTCCCGGCCATTTGCACTCGATTTTAACCCTTTAAAAGCCTTAATAATGCTCCTAACTTGCTGCTTTTTAGATACGGACTAAGTCGGGCCCCGCTCTTTAAGTGTTAAGAATCAAACTACTTAACATAATCTACCTTCGATCTAGTGTCCGATTCCAATGCGATAGAGCCTCAAAATAGTACGAAAAAAAACTTGCTCATCAAACATTGCCGGGAAATTCGTTCGTGTGACACCTGGTTTTATTGCATAGACATTCCCATTTATTATTTCCTTACATTTTACATCAACATACTTTTCTGAAAACTGATAGATTTAATGTATCTTTCTATCTATCTATGTAAGCTATAATGCAAATATTAACAAGATGGTTTCAATAAATTTCTCAGTGTATACCCTTTCCCTCACGGAGAGTTTAGGGCACCCGCCTTTCAACACACTCCCACCCCTATTCTACCCTACTCTATAACCCAAGAGTGAACCGATTTTCCCAGTCTTTCTTCTACTCAACAAGTAATAATCATTGGAACTCTCTCACTCAATCTGTCTTTCCCTCATCCTATGACTTGAACTGTTTCAAGCTCTGTGTGTCCAGACATTTTGCCTCTAACGTACCTTAAATTTGGCTCTGTGTCACTCTTTCAACTTTGAGGGAGACACTTTGTTACAGGCAGATTTTCCTTTTGTCTCCTTCATTCACATCGTAAAAAAAAAAAAAAAAAAAATCGATTTAATGTAAGTTACACATTTTTCTTTCGATATTCCCATTTTTTCGCAAAAGTCGGGCTTTTCTGAAACAGGCAATTTTATTACTTCATATTTCTGGACCCCCTTCTCCCTCATGTTCAGCTCCATTAGTTTTGACATTTTCAGATGTTCGCACAGTTAGTTTCACACAATATTAGGACCTTTTGCCCCAAAATGTTGTCAATTTTAAGACCTTTTGTGCCATTTAGGTGTCGAATTTATCCCGGCGAGCGATAGCCAGCTTGTAATTTAAGAGGAACTGGATTTCAACCTGGACATTTCTCTACCAACAATTTTACAACTTTTATTTCGATGGGGGCCCTTGGGGGAGTATATTTTAAGCTTAATGGAGGTGTAGGGAGCAAACTTTAAAAAAAAAGAAAAAAAAAAAAAAAAAAAAACATAGACCATACAAATATCTAAACTCTGATATCCCCGACTAAACATTCCCGCTAACTATAGGTAGCGCCAGCGAACTTGACAATAATCTTGACCCCTTAACTTCTTATAACCCAAAAATTAGTGAGAGCAATCGGGCTGGCGTTTCAATCATTTGGGAAGAGTCCACCGGGAAATAGGTGTGTATTTTTACAGCCAGTTTGCTCCAGGCCCTTTCGAGTTATAGAGAGGTCAGGGATCAAAATTATTGTCAAGAAAATATCGATTTATTGCCGCCTCTTAGTGTACGATGACACCTTTCCTAATATTAATTAGTCAAGATGCCACTAGACGATATTTTTCAGCTTAAGGGGGGTGACCTGCTTTTTTAAAATTTATCTCCTTTTCTCTCTTTCTCTGGCTTGTATACATTCGGCCCCATTCAGCCAACTATTTTAAGACGTTTATCCCCATCTAGGTGTCGATTTCTTCCTGGCGTGCGATAGCGAGCCAGCATTATATGAAGAAATCCGGCTTCGCCGGAGACATTTTTCTATCGAAAAATGTACAAATTTAGCCTGCTGTCAAACAAAAATAAACAAATATGCTGGCTCGCTACCGCTTACCAGTACAAAATTGACACCTGGATGGGGATAAACGTCGTAAAACAGTAGGCTGAATGGGGCCAAGTGGATACAAGCCAGAGAAAGATAGAAAAGGACAGAACCAAAACAGGTCACCCCCCTTAAAGAAGGACTAGAGTAATTGTCTTTCCCTAGATAACAACACCGTATCGTTTCAACAAATATTTAACTATTTTACTTATTTTTTTTTTTTTTTTTAGGTAGAAATTCGTATCGTTTCAACAAATATTTAACTATTTTACTTTTTTTTTTTTTTTTTAGGTAGAAATTCCCTTGTTTGGGGAGGCGGTCATCACCTTGCCTTTGAAACTTCTCAGATAAAGATATGTTACTCGGTTCAATTTAATATGGGTATTATCTGTATAACACGCTTCGTTTGAAAATATACCCATTTTTTGGGGGGCAACTTCCTCATTTTCTGAAAGGTTTTTATTATATATTCTCAATTTCGGAAATATTATTATCACAGTTTAAGGGGAGATTTCCACTTGAGGGATTTTTTTTCTAGACCCCTTTCTCCTTCATGTTTAGCCCCATTACTTTTGAGATTTTAACACGTTCGCCCCATTAGTTTGGCGATTTTAAGAACTTTCGCCCCATTTATGTCAATGTTAAGACCTTTCGTGCCATATAGGTGTCATTCTTTTCCTGGCGAGCGATAGCGAGCCTGTAATTTAAGAGGAACCGGCCTTCGGCCTGGACATTTTTCTACCGAAAAATGTACAAATTTATCTTGAAAGGGGTCAAGGGGGTGTAATTTTAAGCTTGATGGAGGTCTAGGGAACAAACTGAATACCTGCCCTTAATATGAACACTATACAATATGCGAAAGAGTCTCGTATCCCCTTCAAAGAGTCTCGTACCCCCTTCAAAAGTCTCGTACCCCCTTCAAAAGAGTCTCGTACCCCCTTCAAAGAGTCTCGTATCCCCTTCAAAGAGTCTCGTACCCCCTTCAAAAGTCTCGTATCCCCTTCAAAAGAGTCTCGTACCCCCTTCAAAAGAGTCTCGTATCCCCTTCAAAAGAGTCTCGTACCCCCTTCAAAAGAGTCTCGTATCCCCTTCAAAAGAGTCTCGTACCCCCTTCAAAAGAGTCTCGTATCCCCTTCAAAAGAGTCTCGTATCCCCTTCAAAAGAGTCTCGTACCCCCTTCAAAAGAGTCTCGTATCCCCTTCAAAAGAGTCTTGTACCCCCTTCAAAAGAGTCTCGTATCCCCTTCAAAAGAGTCTCGTACCCCCTTCAAAAGAGTCTCGTACCCC
The DNA here is from genome assembly GCA_032716605.1 of Paralithodes platypus. Classification (NCBI taxonomy): domain Eukaryota; kingdom Metazoa; phylum Arthropoda; class Malacostraca; order Decapoda; family Lithodidae; genus Paralithodes; species Paralithodes platypus. The sequence goes on along the minus strand of CM064548.1, from coordinate 4,724,534 downwards.
CTTCAAAAGAGTCTCGTACCCCCTTCAAAAGCTTTCTGGTCGAAATTCAACAGCATATCGGTTTAATAATGATACTGATCTAATTTGGAAATGCACTTTTTTGCAATTATAAGGTTTTTCCGATATTCGAATACGATAATATTCTTCAGTATAATCACGTCATTTACCAAGAAACGTAGCTCTCTTAATTATCCATTTCATAAACAACACCGATGACAAAATGACGCCAGTGACATGCAAAATAGGTATATTAATTAAAAATAGGTATATTAATTAAAATATATATTCACACACACGTTTTCGTACCCCATCAGGCTGTTCGGAAACCTTGTCATTAGTTTCTTATAATAAATACCTAAGGACAAATAAACATAAGTCTCGTATCACCTCTTAAGGGGAGATTTCCACTTAAGGGATGTTTTTCTTGACCCCCTTCTCCCTCATGTTTAGCCCCATTGCTTTTGATATTATAAGACTTTCGCCCCATTAGTTTAGCGATTTTAAGAACTTTCACCCCATATTAAGACCTTTCGTGCCATTCAGGTGTCGATTTTATCCTGGCGAGCGATAGCGAGCCTGTAATTTAAGAGGAACCGGCCTTCGGCCGGGACATTTTTCTACCGAAAAATGTACAAATTTATCTTGAAAGGGACTCAAGGGGGTATAATTTTAAGCTTGCTGGAGGTCTAGGGAACAAAGTAAATACCTCCCCTTAACAACTTTCGCGCAAAAATCAAGCCTTTATTGACTCATCAAGAATATCAGTTTATTGTGAAATACTTTGTTTTGGCACCTATACCATTTGATTACAATATACCTTTTAGTGTAAACACTAAATGAAAAGACTCTCAAGTTTCGTACCCCCTTCCTGAAAGTCGGCTTCATAGTATCGGCTCACACATTATTATATCTATATTTACTTCAAAATACGAATAGTTACCCTCAATATTCCTCCTTGTTTGCCCCCTGTCAGGCTTTTTCAAAAAACACATTATTTCAGTTTCTTTGTATAAACACCTGCACATAAATAAATACATAATAATAATAAGTAAATAAATACCTAACAAATAAAAATATCACATAAAAAATACATGCACAACAACCTCGTATCCCTTCATAAAACTTTCTCGCTAAAATTCAATAGAGTATCGGCTCAGTAATTATGGGTATTTTTGGGGGGGTAAGCCTTTCAAGTTGGCAATGTTCTCCGCTAGGGGACGTAAAAACAGGCTTAATAAGGGGAGATGGGTTGGTTTTCTGGGCCACTTTCTTCCTCGTGTTTAGCCCCATTAGTTTTCAGATTTTATGACATTTGGCCCATTAGTTTGGCGATTTTAACACATTTCGCCCCATTTCTTTGTCAATGTTAAGACCTTTCGAGCCATTTAGGTGTCGACTTTTTCCTGGCGAGCGAAAGCGAGCCTGTAACTTTGGGAGGAACTGGCCTTCGGCCAGGAATTTTTTCTACCGAAAAATGTACAAATTTAACTTGAAAGGTGGTCTAGGGGGTGTTATTTTAAGCTTGACGGAGGTCTAGCGAGGAAACTAAGAAATAAAGGAATATAGGAATTAATAGACCAAAAACAAAAAACGGCCCATCTCTCCTTAAAGTATTGGCTTCTTAACGATGTGCTAAGGAGACGAGGAGCTGGGCAATTATGGAGAGAGAGAGAGAGAGAGAGAGAGAGAGAGAGAGAGAGAGAGAGAGAGAGAGAGAGAGAGAGAGAGAGAGAGAGAGAGAGAGAGAGAGAGAGAGAGAGAGAGAGAGAGAGAGAGAGAGAGAGAGACTTTCACATAATTAAATATATATATAATAAGTGTATCTAAATTTGTCTAGTTAAAATGACTAACACTCCTTTCTTCATTATCAATAAGCAATATAACCCTGCAAAAGACAATCGAATATAAACCATATAAAATATCTAACATTTCGTACAATAACATACATGGAATTATTTTGTGAAAGCTATGAAATTAACTCAATTATACTACATTAACTCAATTATACTACATTAACTCAATTATACTACATTAACTCAATTATACTACATTAACTCAATTATACTACATTAACTCAATTAACACCAAGTTCTACAGATCCTTCCCAAGCTAAATAAAATCACAAAATTAAATCTAAAATAAGATTTAAAGCCATCATCGTTTTAAAGGGTTAATGGATATAATTAAAAATATATAAGTATTAACCTAAATTAATTCTATAGGTATAAATAAGAATTTTAGCGTTCAGAAAATCATAGGTTATTAATATAAAGACATATTTATCATTAAAGACATATTTAGGACTCTAATAACAAGACCCAGTATCTTCCCTGCAAAATAATTCTAACAGTTAAACCAGGGGGATAGGTCAGAATATTACAGTACAGTCGCACACATAAGTGATGTCTCGGCACCAAGTATGTTTTGATCAATAATTGGTATCAGTAATATCTAAGCTTCATTTCTTCATATCGAGTGAAGTATACAACCATGTTCCTACACTTACCCACCCTATTCAACACCTGACAAACATTAATACAGCACAAAGCAAGCCAAACGTAATGACAGCTGGTACATGACTTATTAGCGCGACCGTACACTAAAGATATATTAAAAACTTATTAAAAGCCACGACACCCTACCTGTGGCTAAATTCTGTCAATTAAGGAATAATGATAATATAGGCCAGAATTTACTGAAAGTATTAAAGGTATACTAAACATGTACTGAAAGACACCCACCCTACCTGAGAGTAAATCCCAGCAGTTTAAGGGGGGAGATGCTTCTTTTTTGGTCTATATATTTATCTATCAATATATTTTTGTGTTTCCTCGCTAAACCTCCATCAAGCTTAATAATCACTCCCTAGACCCCCTTTCAAGATACATTTTACAGTTTTCAGTAGAACAATGTACCGGCCAAAGGCCGGTTCCTTGTATAATTACAGGCTCGCTATCGCTCGCCAGGAAAAAAATCGACACCTAAATGGCACGAAAGGTCTTAATATTGCCAAAGACAGAGGGCGAAAGGTCTCAAAATCGCCAAGCTAAGGGAAAGAACGTCTTAAAACCTCAAAACTAATATGCTAAACACGAGGGAGAAGGGGGTCCCGAGAAAGCCACTACCTCCCCCTTAAACCCCCAGCCAGGAGGATGATAGTAGGGTTCTCCTCTGAAATTACCAACAACAACAACATCAACAACAACATCAATTACCATAACTCAACTAACCCACCCTCGCGCCTGTCACGTATCTTTTAATTATTCACTTAATCTTCGGGCACACACTATTTTTTTTTTTTTTTTGGTAACTCCTCATGCGGCCCACACCCCTCGCTTTCATCATTTTTCCCTTACCCTCCCTCTCTCTCTCTCTCTCTCTCTCTATTGTAGTACTCGCTCTATGGCATTTTCTCGCAGCCTTTAATCCATTGTAACACTTGTGCATATATTTGCTGTAATTGCAATTGGGCAAAATACACAATATGTATTCTCTCCTTCTTTCTTTCGTAATGTATCCTTGAGTCTCTCCCCCTCCTCCATCTCTCTCTCTCTCTCGCTCTCTCTCTCTCTCTCTCTGGCAAAGTAAAAAAAAAAAGGCCCCAAAATCCCTTCTCCCCTCCTCCATGCAATACCAAGGGAATATTGGACTGGTAATTAAGACCTGAAGTTTTATGAATGGCCTTGTGGGGCGTGAGAGAGAGAGAGAGGAGCAGAGACTTATAGGTGAGCTTGTAAAGGGGAGCTTACTTTATACAGGCAAGGGGTGTGTGGTTATGTAATACAGGTGAGCACGTCATGGAAGAACCCTTTATACAGGTAAGTCGGATATAATGTTAAAGCTTGCAAGGGAGAAAAAGGGACTTGGGGTGGCTGGCTGTCTTCCGTGATCATTCAAAATTACCTGTAAAAAGGTCAGTGACCTAACCAATCAGACTCACAACCTAGAATTCAACAATTAACCGAATTCTGGTGCTCCATGTTCTTGTGGAACGACAACCTGAGTTTTGAGAGGGACCTCTTGCAGTTATGTCAATCTTAAAAGGCATTTGACTCGGCGCATCATGAGACATTCTGGAAACATTTGTTTTCATAGGATACCTGCAGCGGTTATCAATCATATGTATGGACTTTACTCAGTAACAGAGAGTAATGTCAAGTGTAGAGATCAGGCCCTCCCATTCCTCCCAATGAACTCAAGAGTAAGGCAGTGGTGTGTAATGGCATCCTCACTTTTCAGTATTAGTAAGGACTGGTTAGTGGGCCGTGCTGTCAGTTGAAGTCAGTGTGGATCGTCGCTCCATAATTTCAAGATCACTGACCTCAATGTAAAGTAGTGATCCTAGTTGAGTCACTGGAGATTCTTACACTTGCTTCTGAGGCACTACGTGAGAAGCCAGTGCCCCTGGCTCTAATGACCACATGGCTTAAGACTAAAGTTCAAGATTGTTGTGGCTTGCAGGGTGAAGTAGTGCAGTTTGTACATGTGGCGAGAACATAGAAATTTTAGATAGATTAACTTATCTTGGTAGTGGGTTCCATGACATTGGTGGATCAGACCACGATGTTGTTCATCGCCACATTTTAGCATATGAGGTTACTGACTCTCTCAGCAAAAGTATATGGCGATATCGATATATGCATAAGGACCAAGTTGCAGGTTCCTATTATACTGGTTCTCCCTGTCTTACTATAATTCTGCGAGACATGGAGACTCGACAATGATTTGAAGAGACACATCAACTCCCTTGGTACGAAATGTTCTCACAGGATCATAGGGTACCATTGGTATGAACACATATCAAACCAGCACCTACTCTCTGATTTGAGATGTATTGGGTGCATAATTCATGAGCGCCAGTATCAGCTTCATTGACATGTGGCCCGCCTCTCTAAAGATGACCCCGCTCCTGCGGTGGTCTTGGTGGGTGATAACCCTGAATGGAAGATATCTCGGGGAAGACAATGTGATTCATAGTTTAGTAAAGTTGAGCGATCGTATAGTGAACTTCTTGGAATGGGATTCGTTGCAGCTTTAGTCCTTTGGTGAAAAGAGACTCCCAGGATTGGAGTCGGTGGCCGAGTATACTGTAGGTACATGCCGTCACAGCGCATACTCCCATTGCACGATTGATTATAAGGAGAGTGCATGCTATAGAGGTGAGCTTGCTAGGTAAGTTGGACTTGTAGGTCGGCTGCCTTGTCTTTGGTGTATACTAGTTGGTCTTGCGATAAAATACCCTCCTCCTCACACACACTCGCCTAAGGACAACTTGGGCTCTTCAAGTAAGGAACCATTTTACCGAGTTACTTCATTCCTTCAACTTCAACAACACTAATATAATATACCAGGAGTAAAATGTGAGAACAGGATATCTGCTTTGCATACATTTGTGAGGATAACTTGTGTTCGAGAAATGCGAACAAATTTGCTCCTTAGGTTGAAACAAATGTGTGTCAATATCTTCAAGGAACTTTAATGTGTATCAGTATTTACATTTTCAGGCTCTAGTCATTTCACTAAATCTAGAAACCTAGACTTGAGCAATCGAGCTGATATTAGTACCATTTGGGAAGAGTCAACCAGTACATTAGTGTGGAAATGTTCTGACCTCCCTGAGTTGCAAAGACTGTCACATTTTTTATTTTTTTGACTCGCCATACACTATAGTAGAAACTAACTAAATGTAATTCTCCATAGCATTGATTTTATTATAATTAACCAGATAATACTCAAGGTGTGAAGGAAATACAGCCAAAAAGCACCGGCGATGACGTCATTTGGTATATATATTATTTGCCCGAGCAACTTGGAGCGAGTGAATCAGGGCCAGTATTGATGCCGATAAGTTTCACCCCTTCAGACGGTGATCATCCTCTCTTCACACCGCTCACAGATTTTGGCTCGAGGTTTGCTATATATATTTTTCTTTTGCTTGGCGATACGGAATTTATTATTATATGCTTTGCTCTTTTCCAATAATTCTGTATTTATATTCTTAACTTGCAAGTCACACCCAAGCCCTACGCCATTTACTCTTCTACGTATCTCTTTCATTCCTCCTTTCCTTCTCTCTAAAGCCGGTATCACACGAGAGCTTTTATAGTAAACATTCGATGATCAACATTTTTCTGGCAACTTTTTTGGACTATTTTACATTGGTATCGGTAACTAAACTGATGATAGATGAATTTAGGCAACCGAAATAGTATAAACGTTGACCTCATAAGCTGCCAGATCAGTGTTGAGGATAAATTTTGAGTGAAAAAGCGCTCGTGTGATATCAGCTTTATTCTTAGAGACTCATCATCTCCTCAACCTGCTATGCCCCCTCAACCTGCTATGCCCCTCAACCTGCTACGCCCCCTCAATCTGTTATGCCCCCTCAACCTGCTATGTCCCCTCAACCTGCTATGCCCCCTCAACCTGCTATGCCCCTCAACCTGCTACGCCCCCTCAACCTGCTATGCCCCCTCAACCTGCTATGCCCCTCAACCTGCTATGCCCCCTCAACCTGCTATGCCCCCTCAACCTGCTATGCCCCCTCAACCTGCTATGCCCCCTCAACCTGCTATGCCCCCTCAACCGTAACTTTACTTGATCAAAATAACAAGACGAACAGTCCGTCACCTGTTATCATTTTTCTATTTCGTTCTTCCTTCTACATTTTTCTTCACTCAACCTCCTGAGAGCAGTTTTCTTATCTGTCTATCCACCCCTCTACCTACCTACCTACCCATCTACCTACCTGCCTACCTACCCACCTACTTACCTACCCCCCTGCCTACCTACCCACCTACCTACCTGCCTACTTACTTACCTACCTACCAACCTACCACCCTACCTACCTACTTTTTTTCGTATGTGTATCAAAGAGACAAAAGGCAAAGCTGCCTGTGACAAGTGTCTCCCCCAAAGTAGAGACAGTGACAGGGAACCAAATTCAAGGTACGCTAGAGTTAAAATGTCTGGACACGCGGAGCTTGAAGCAGTTTAAGTCATAGGATGAGGGAAAGACAGATTCAGAGACAGATTCATTACTTACATAGCAAATTATTTCCGCTTTGCTCATTTCACTCGCCTCTTACATATTATATTATTCAAATATTTCTTTACTTTCAGGGTACTAGTCGGTTCGTATTTTGTGTCTGTGTATTAGTATGTTTAGTTAAATAACAGGTGTGTTTATTCTATATTAAATGTTATAATAATTTGCACAAAACTATAATTCAGCTTTGAGTTTTTTATTGAGAGTATTTTGTGCATGCATTTTAATGTAAGGGTCAATTGTATATTTTTATTGATCTTTGATTTTTGTATTGGAATAAGACCTCCAAATAAACATACAGTAAATGGCGCTGCAGTCAATAACTATCTCTTTGTCTATCTATCTATCTATGGTTTTTAATGAAATAAAGTATTGCGTCTGAGTCTCAATCTATCTATCTATCTATCTATCTATCTATCTATTTATCCATCCATCCATCCATCCATCCATCCATCTACCCATTGAAGCTGATAAATTGTCTTCCCTTCAGCTCGTGATTGACGATTTTGGTCCAAAATATTTGCTTTTGCTTGCTGGATACTCCGTTTAACTTCTATTTAATATATGTTTGTATTATTATATAATTAATCACCAATTATTTCCAATCATTAAAAAAAAAAAAAAAAAAAAAAATCCCCCCCCCCCCCTCTCTCTCTCTCTCTCTAGATGTTTTGCGTTACAGTGCTTAATAAATAAATAAATATATAAATATATAGAACAAAAATATAATCACTGCTCCCTTAACCACAAGATATAACATTAATATTTTGTCCTCAACTTTCACACCTTGTGGGTTAACTTATATTTATTTGTATTATTAAGTACCTTTACTTGGTGTCTGTCTCATGACTTAGCAATTACGTAATATTTGGTTGATTAATAAATAAGCTTCTTGAATTGGTGAATAGGTGTATGTGTATCCAAGTGTGTGTGTGTGTGTGTGTGTGTGTGTGTGTGTGTGTGTGTGTGTGTGTGTGTAGAAGTATGTATGTGTAGGGGAGTGGATGGGTATGTGCGTATGTGGGTGGGTGGATCGGTGTAGAAATGTGTGTGTGTGTGTGTGTGTGTGTGTGTGTGTGTGTGTGTGTGTGTGTGTGTGTGTGTGTGTGTGTGTGTGTGTGTGTATCCATGTGTGCGTGTGTGTGCGTAGGCGTATAATACGTGCGTGTGTGTGATAAAGCTGAGGCCAATTCTTCCCCGCCTCAGGTATTATACGATGATTAATAACAGGTAAGGTGGGTGGACCTAGCTAACCATAATGGTACCCAGCCCGGACAACCCCGCACACCCCGCACGCCATATTGGAGACACAACGTACTTCCCTTAACCCCTTCAGCACCATGACACCTTTTTACCTTTGATTCTGGCTAAAATTAGACGGTTTTATGCAGTTTAAGAAGGACCTATGTTATGTAGAGGGTTTATTAAAATAATATTTACCCATTTGAGTCGTAGATTATAAACTAAAGAAAATCGTCTAATGGTAACCAGAATATGATGGAAATTACGTCATGGTGGTGAAGGGGTTATAGGGGGGGGGATGGTTGCGTCATGGTGGTGAAGGGGTTATGGGTGGGGGGATGGTTCCGTCATGGTGGTGAGGGGGTTAAAGGGGGGGAGGGATGGTTGCGTCATGGTGGTGAAGGGTTTATAGGGGGGGGGAGGGTTGCGTCATGGTGGTGAAGGGGTAATAGGGGGGGGGGATGGTTGCGTCCATGGTGGTGAAGGGGTTATGGGTGGGGGGGGGGATGGTTGCGTCATGGTGGTGAAGGGGTTATGGGGGGGGGGGGGGATGGTTGCGTCATGGTGGTGAAGGGGTTATAGGGGGGGGGATGGTTGCGTCATGGTGGTGAAGGGGTTATAGGGGGGGGGGATGGTTGCGTCATGGTGGTGAAGGGGTTATAGGGGGGGGGGATGGTTGCGTCATGGTGGTGAAGGGGTTATAGGGGGGGGGGATGGTTGCGTCATGGTGGTGAAGGGGTTATAGGGGGGGGGGATGGTTGCGTCATGGTGGTGAAGGGGTTATAGGGGGGGGATGGTTGCGTCATGGTGGTGAAGGGGTTATAGGGGGGGGGGGGATGGTTGCGTCATGGTGGTGAAGGGGTTTTATAGGGGGGGGGATGGTTGCGTCATGGTGGTGAAGGGGTTATAGGGGGGGGGGGGGATGGTTGCGTCATGGTGGTGAAGGGGTTATAGATTGCGTCCATGGTGGTGAAGGGGTTATAGGGGGGGGGGATGGTTTGCGTCATGGTGGTGAAGGGTTTATAGGGGGGGGGATGGTTGCGTCATGGTGGTGAAGGGGTTATAGGGGGGGGGATGGTTGCGTCATGGTGGTGAAGGGGTTATAGGGGGGTGGGGGGGATGGTGCGTCATGGTGGTGAAGGGGTTATGGGTGGGGGGGGGGGATGGTTGCGTCATGGTGGTGAAGGGGTTATAGGGGGGGGGGATGGTTGCGTCATGGTGGTGAAGGGGTTATAGGGGGGGGGATGGTGGCTTCTTCTGGACTCTCTTCTCAATCATGTTTAACATCACTAGTTTTGAGATTTTAAGACGATCCTTCCGTTAGCTTGGCGATTTTGAGACCTCTCATCCAATTTCTTTGTCATTATTAGGCCCTGTCGTGCCATTTAGGTGTCGAATTTTCTCTGGCGGGCGATAGCGAGCCTGTAATTTAAGAAGGATTCTTATGAATTGGCAGATAATATCAATCGTGATAGTTTATTCTTATTCAAACATAAAGGTCGAAAAGAACTTGAAAAAGCGACAGTACACTCCACGACAACAATCCTGATCCAATATGCAGGCTCGAACACCAAAACGAACCTCCGAAATGTGAAGATCAGGTATAATGAGATTTAAGGAGAGGCAGACCGTTTTTTCTGGACCCCCTTCTCCCTAAGTAAAACACACTTCATGATTTTTGCTGTTAAGAAATAAATAAATAATGCGGTAAATATTATGATAGGCGACTCCACTATTGAAAGAGTGTATAAAACTACATTTTTGGGAGTGCACATTGACCCTAAATCAATTGGAAACCTCAAATTCAGTATATTCACGGCAAGCTTTCAAAATCAATGGGGATAATTAATAAAGTAAAACATAACTTAACGACAGCAACACTCGTAATATTGTATGACAGTCTGTTATATCCTTATCTTCAATACTGCAATGTAACTTGGGGCAGGGTACAAACGTCTTTTCTCCAACCAATAGTATTAATTCAGAAGCAAATAGACAGAGTATTAGCTAATGCACAATACCGTGACCATACTGATCCACTCTTTAGAGAGACCTTGGTATTCTTAAAGTTAGGGATATTTACAAAATTGATTCAGTAACATTTGTGTATGACCAACTCCATTGTAATTCAGTGATTACATTGGAAAGTGCATCAAATGTTCACAATCGTAACACCAGAAATAAATAATTATTAAGACCACCTATCTGGGCAGTGTGTTGAGTAAAGATGGGACTATGGATGAAGAAGTGCGGGAGAGGGTACAACAGGGGAAGAGGGTTGTAGGAACGCTGAAAGCAGTAACAAGAAATAGGGTGGTCAGTATGGAAGTGAAGAAGTCCTTGCATGACAGTGTGGTAATCCCGACACTGACTTACGGAAGCGAAGCATGGACGTTGGTTGAGAGACTCAGACCAAGAGTGAGAGCAGTGGAAATGAATTACTTAAGAAGTGCGTGCGGAGTTACATGGAGGGATAGACAGACTAATGAGGAAGTAAGAAGGAGGTGTGGTGTGGAGGTAGATGTGCTGGAAAGTGTGAAAAGGAACAACTTGAGATGGTTCGGCCATATGGACCGTATGGAAAGCGAGAGAATGACTAAGAGGGTGTATGAGAGCGAGGTGGAGGGACAGAGAGGGAGAGGTAGACCGATAGAGAGGTGGAAGGATGGAGTGAGGAAGTATATGAACGAAGGCGGTGCTGGTTGGGGGGAGGGGCGTCGACTGACTGGGGACAGAGGTGCATGGGGGCGGTTCGTTCGTGGCCAGCCCTTCGGGGATCACGGCGTCAGGCAATAGATAGATAGAAGACCACCTAAACCTAAAACTGAATTAGATAAAAGGTTTATCTCATACTCAGGATGTCTGAACTGGCATAGATTACCTGAAGCATAGACTACAGGAGATCTGAACTGGACACTAAAATGAAACTTTGCAGTAAGGGACCCAAAGTCAGAGAATGAACCCCCAAGTTCGAACCTCGAAACCGCGAAAATATCACATTTTCGCGGTTTCGAGGTTCAAACTTGGGGGTCCATTCTCCGATTTTGGGTCCCTTACTGCAAAGTTCCATTTTCGTGTCCAGTCCAGATCTCCTGTAGTCTATGCCTGAAGATGTAAAGTCAGGCACTAACAAAACTACTTTCAAAATCAAAACTAAGAAACTAATACTTAGTGATTATTAATCCGAAAAAACTTTTGTATAAAATTAATAATGCATGCCAAAAATACCATAACACTAATATCATATTTTTAGCCATGCCATTTATCTCGTTATATTGATTGATGTGTTCCTAGAGCCCGCCAACAATGACTTCATTTAATGGGCTCAGCCTTGTACATATTATATTATTTAATTTATAATTGTAACCTGATTTTGGCTAATAAAAACTTTGACTTTGACTTAATGTTTAGCCCCACTAGTTTTGAGATTATAAGACGTTCGGCCCATTAGTTTGGCGATTTTAACACCTTTCGCCCCCATTTCGTTGTCAATTTTAAGACCTTTCGTGCCATTTAGGTGTCGATTTTTTCCTGGCGAGCGATAGGGAGCCTGCAATTTTAAGAGGAATCGGCCTTTGGCCGGGATATTTTTCTACCAAAAAATGTACAAATTTATCTTGAAGGGGGGTCTACGGGGTGTTTTTCTAAGCTTGATGGAGGTCTAGGGAGGAAACTAAAAAAAACATATATGAATAAATGAATTAATATAGCAAATAAACGGCCAGCCTCCCCTTAATGGAAAATAAAGGTGAGGATAAACGTTAGTGTGGTTAATGGAAAATAAAGGTGAGGATAAACGTTAGTGTGGTGGTGGACTATACAGTATATTGATGGCGAGGGTCTTGATGGATAGCACGGGGGGCTATAAATTCCTTAAGGGGGGTCACCGTTTTTTTTTTTTTTTTTTTTTTTTATCTTTCTCTCCTTTTCTCTCTTTCCCTGGCTTGTATCCATTCGGCCCCATTCAGCCAACTACTTTAAGACGTTTCTCCCCATCCAGGTGTCAATTTCTTCCTGGCGAGGTACCATCCATCTGAGAAGAAGAATTTTCATCGAACATTTTTTTTTTGGGCAAGCTGATGTTTAGCCTCATTAGTTCTGAGATTTTAAGGCAATCATCCAATTTGCTTGTCGATTTAAAGACCCTTTCGTGCCAATTAGGTGTCGATTTCTTCTCTGGCGAGCGATAGCGAGCCTGCAATTTAGAAAGAACAGGCCTTTGGCCCGGGCATTTTTCGGCACAAATTTATCTCGAAGGGGAGGGAGTCTTGGAGGTAATTTGTTAAGGGGAGATTTCCACTTGAGGGATTTTTTTCTGGACTCCTTTCTCCCTCATGTTTAGCCCCATTGGTTTTCTAATTTTAAGACGTTTGCCCCATTATTTTGACGATTTTAAGAACTTTCAACCCATTTCTGTCAATTTTAAGACCTTTCGTGCCATTTAGGTGTCGATTTTATCCTGGCGAGCAATAGCGAGCCTGTAATTTAAGAGGAACCGGCTTTCAGCCGGGAAATTTTTCTACCGAAAAATGTACAAATTTACCTTGAAAGGGGCTCAAGGGGGTGTAATCTTAAGCTTGAAGGATATCTAGGGACCAAACTAAAAACCTCCCCTTAAGCTTGATGTAAATTTAGGTTAGACAAAAAAAAATAAAAAAATAAAAAAAATAAAATAAAATAAATAAAAATAATAATAATAATAATAATAATAATAATAATAATAATAATAATAATAATAATAAGTATAATAAAAATGATAACAATAATTAATACATACAGTATTATAATAGAGTACACATAATATTCTGCCCTAAACATCTGCTTGGTAAACAGTTCTCCCCGGCCAGGACTCGCTCATGATAATCAATGTTCATGTAGAAGGGGTTTGTCTTCTTTACTGACTTGGGTAGTGTTGGTGGCATGGGTATCATTTATCAGTCGTGCAGGATGTGATGGATGGTGATAGTATTTATGATGGTGATAGTATTTATGATGGTGATAGTATTTTAGACACCCACCTAATCCATACACACCCACACACACCCACACACACCCACACACACCCAGTCACCCACCTAACTTTTTGTTTGTTTTGTTTTTTCTATGTGAGCGAGGGAGGCAAAAGGCAGAACTGCCTATATAGCGAGTGCCTCCCCCAAAGTTGAAGGAGTGACAGGGCCAAAATCAAGGGACGTTCGAGCCAAAATGCCTGGACACACGGAGTTTGAAGCAATTTAAGTCATAGGAAGAGGGAAAGACTGATTCTGGGAGAGAGTTTCAGAGCTCAGCTGTTGAATAGAAGAAAGACTGAGAGTAACGTTTCACTCTTGGGTTGGAGAGTTGCACAGAGTAGGGGTGGGATTGTGTTGCAAGACGGGTACCACGTGCCCTACATAAAGGAGGTGGTATACACTGGGAAAGCTCTGAGGAACACTGATTACTTATTAAAGTAGCGATAGAATAGCGAGAGAGATGCAACGTTGCGGCGAAGAGTGAGATTGCAGAGAGTTGGTGAGTGGACGGGAGTTAATGATACGAAAGGCCTTCCTTTCAATTTTGTCTAGGAAAGCGGTGTGAGAGGAACCTCCCCACACATGTGAACAATACTCAATACAAGGACGCACTATGCCCCTGTACAGAGCAAGAAGCTGAGCAGGGGTAAAGAACCCCCTAAGGCGGTTGAGCACATCCAGCTTCTGGGAGGCTGCCTTAGCAAGACTGGTAATATGGTCCTTCCAACTGAGAGCAGAAGAAAAAAAGACACCAAGAATATTGAGAGAAGATGAAGGATTGATTTTTGTATTATTGAAGAAAAAGGGATAGTCCGCAGGGAGTTCCTGACGGGTAGCTAGATGGAGAAATTGGGTTTTGAAAGCATTAAAGGTAACAAGGTTTTCTCTGCCCCAATTGGAGATAGTAGTTAGATCAGAATTTAAGTGTTCTATGGCTTCATTCCGTTTGTCGTTGAGGAATTGCTGGCTAGGGCGTTCTGAAAAACTAATGGAGTAGTGTAAGGTTGAGTCGTCTGCGTATGAATGGATGGGAGTTGAGGTACAATTGAGAAGGTCATTTATAAAAATTAGAAAGAGAATAGGAGATAGGACAGAGCCCTGAGGAACACCGGAGTTTATAGGGTGAGGAAGTGAGCGATGCCGTCCACAACCGCAGCTATGGAACGGCTGGAGAGGAAATTAGAGACAAAGGCACTAACTAACTAACCATACACACTCCCACCCACCCACTCAACTACAGTATATACACCCACCCAACCATAGTACACACCCACACCCACCCTGCTAACCAACCATACACACCTACACCCACCCGCCCAACCATGTACACCCACTCGCCCACCTAACCAAACCATACACACTCATACCCACCCACCCACCTAACCAACCATACACCCCCCCCCACCCACTCACCAACCTAACCAACCATACACGACCACCCACCCACTCAACCAACCATACACCCCCACCCACCGACTCACCAACCTAACCAACCATACACCCCCACCCACCCACTCACCAACCTGACCAACCATACACGATCACCCACCCATACCGACTCACACTAACATTAACTCTCTATCTATCTATCTATCTAATTATTTATCTCGCTTATCTATGTTTTTCTCTTCACGAAAGACTGTACATTTAATTAGTAATTATACAGTATATATATATATATATATATATATATATATATATATATATATATATATATATATATATATATATATATATATAATAATAATAATAATAATAAACAATCTGGCCTTAATGATAGCTAATGTTATAATATAGTACCGGGTAGTGATAAGGTTCAGACAAAGGAAGAAGCTTTATTTACCTTGTTCCGATGATTCTGTGTTCAGGAGAGAAATAGTCCTCTTCCCAAACTTGCTGCAAGAAGAAAACAAATAAAACACGATAAAAACAACAACACAAACAATATATATATAATTAAATCAAATACATTCAATAACAATAAATACAAAATAATTAAGTTAATAAAGGGAATATATACAAATTCTAACAATCTATATTTTATTAATTTCACCACAACACCAAACACCCCCAATGAAATTAATTAAAGTATTTATGATCCGCCGGGATTCGAACCCGGGTTATCACACACAGATTTTTGCCACCTTAACCATTACACCACCAGGACGGTTAAAGGTTTATGCACACGCCTACGACTTATTATCCATTCTCGAATACTGGATATTAATCTATCATGTTCATACTCCCAACCGCGCTATGGTAGGCCTAATGATTAAGGGGAGGTCTCCACTTGAGGGATTTTTTTCTTGACCCCTTTCTCCCTCATCGTTAGCCCCATTGTTTTTTTGTTAAGTTGCGACGTTTGCCCCCATAAGTTTTAAGAATTAAGATCCGCCCCATTCTGTTTTTAAGACCTTTCGTGCAATTTAGGTATCGATTTATCCTGGCGAGCGATAGCGAGCCTGTAATTTAACCTTTGGCCGGGATATTTTTCTACCGAAAAATGTACAAATTTATCTTGAAAGGGGGTCAAGGGGGTGACATTTTAAGATTGTTGGAGGAGTAGGAAACAAACTAGAAACCTCCCCTTAAGTGAGAGGAAAGAATATTCATGGGGCACAGATAATAATAGTACTACTGCTACTGCTACTACTACTACTACTACTACTAATGATAATAATAATAACAATGATAAACATATTATTAATAATAATAATAATAATAATAAATATGAACATAAATAAAGGTTTCCTGTTTATTAATATTGTCAAATAGCCTACACACACTTTCATCCCTCTCGCAATTGACGTTTTTTTGTTTTGCTATATATATATATTTGTATTATTTTTGTTAAACATCGGGGCGCCAAATCATATAATACTTCATAATTTTCAATATTCCGCTGTGACATCCATGATATTGGGCAATGTTGTCAATGGATATGTTTAGTTTATTACATACATCAATTAATTAAACAAGTAATAGAGATAACACGAAATATGTAAATCAGTTAATATATAAACATAAACAAAATCATCTATAAATTATTTAATCTCCATTGCACTATAGATAGGTGGAATCAAGACTATAACATAATATTAATAGGAAACATAGGGTTCTAGAGAATATTTCCCGTTAATGTGTCACTAAAGAGGAGAGTGTCCGGCAATGGGTTAATGAGATATCAATCACCTTAAGAAGGAAGCTAAGAATGAGCTCTCCAAACCACTGACATTACTATTCAATAAATCCTTGCAGTCTGGAACTATGCCTGATCAGTGGAAGCTAGCCAACGTAACACCGATATTCAAAAAAGGCAGCAAATCCCTACCCAGTAACTATCGTCCAATTAGCTTAACCTCAGTTGTATGTAAAATGCTAGAAACGGTCATACGAGACAGACTCGTAAATCACTTAGAGGAAAATAACATACTTAAAGATACTCAACACACGGCTTTCGTAAAAAACGTTCCTGTTTAACAAACCTCTTAGACTTCTTCCACGATATCCTCAACCTCTACGATGAGAGTAAAGCTGTAGATATTATATACCTTGATTTTCAAAAGGCCTTTGACAAAGTTCCCCACAAACGTTTACTGCTAAAACTAAAAGCGCATGGAATACAAGACGGTGTGTTGAAATGGATAGAAAATTGGCTCAGCAACAGAAAGCAAAGGGTAGTCATAAACGGTAAGGCATCTAAATGGACCAATGTAAGTAGCGGGGTACCCCAGGGATCGGTACTAGGACCAATTCTCTTTCTAATTTACATCAACGACATAGATGAGGGTCTCACCTGCACAATCTCAAAATTTGCTGACGATACAAAAATTGCAAATAGCGTACTCTCAAAAGAAGAAGTGACGATATGCAACACAATCTAGATAAATTGTCATGTTGGGCCCAAATTTGGCAAATGAGTTTCAATGCGGATAAATGTAAAGTACTACATGTCGGATACCTAAATGAGAAGCAAACTATTCGATGAATGGCACTCAGCTTAAGAATGTAAACAGAGAAACTGATCTGGGAGTAACAATATCGAGTAACCTAAAACCGAGTCAACAATGTTCAGAAGTTGTTAAGAAGGCAAACAAAATAATTGGCTTTATAGGCAGGTCATTTGAGCATAAATCCAAAGAAGTTATCCTAACCCTTTACAATTCCTTAGTCCGCCCTCTTCTGGAATACTGCGTTCAATCCTGGTGCCCTTATTACCAAAAAGATATAAACAAGCTAGAACGAGTTCAACGTAGAGTTACCAAAATGATACCTAGCCTAAAGAACAAACCATACGAAGAGCGTCTTAGAGAATTAAATCTATTTCCTTTAACCCAGCGCAGAATTAGAGGCGACTTAATTCAAGTGTTCAAAATCATCAAAGGCATCGACAATATGAACTGTAGTAAGTACTTCACTATCGACCAATCTAATTACACGCGGGGAAACGGTGCAAAATTATTGGTAAATCTTTTAACTAACTCGCACGAATCTAAGAATTTTCTTCTTCAATCGAGTTGTCAACTTGTGGAATGGGCTTCCCCGAGACGTTATAGACTGCAGCACCGTTGATTCATTTAAATTCCGCCTAGACAAATATCTCGCATCAAACCCGCGACTGACTGCGTTTGTAAATGAATAACTTTATCCTCCCCTCAGTTACTAACCCATATGTCCCCTACTAACTTCCTAGTCCTGCCACGTTAGTGGCAGGGCAGTAGTTCCCTTTCCAATGTTCCCTTACCAACTCTAAACCACTGTTTGGACACTTGATCCTCAGTGTTTTGGAGGACAAGCAACCTAGAAGGGTCACTAGACCTGTTGTTGCTTGATTTCCTTTGTACTCCTTTGTACTCCTTTGTACTCCTTTGTACCTATTAATATCATCCCCCGCACGTCATACTGTCCAAGAACGGCCCTGTGCGTATCCCCGTAAGAACTAAGACCAAATTTGAGAGAGAGAGAGAGAGAGAGAGAGAGCGAGAGCGAGAGCGAGAGAGAGAGAGAGAGAGAGGGAGAGAGAGCAAATAACAATCGATTCCCCTAAACCACCCATTACCCCACCCACTCACACAATACCCACCCACCCTTATTCCACTCATTACCCCCCACCCCACCCACCACCACAAAACACCTCTGCTACTCCGACCCGAAAGTTTCCAGTTTTACATAATTCAGAATGTATAATACGAAGGGTTGGCGGGATGACACCTATAGAAGGGTTGGTGTGTTAGGTAATGTGATCCCGTGGGTGCTTAAATAGGGGTGGGGGATGATGGTGTACTTGATACATATTCATTCTCTCTCTCTCTCTCTCTCTCTCTCTCTCTCTATTCATTATCTCTCTCTCTCTCTCTCTCTCTCTCTCTCTCTCTCTCTCTCTCTCTCTCTCTCTCTCTCTCTCTCTCTCTACAAAGGGCTGGGGTGATATGATTTTTTTTTTTTATGTATATATGTATGTATGTATGTGTATGTGTGTGCACTGTACAGTATATATATATATATGTATATATATACTGTATATATATGTCTGTATGTATGTATGTGTATAAATGTGTATATGTATATACAGTATATACTGTATATACAGTATATATATAGTTTGTAAGGCCAGACTGCCTAGTAAGGACCTTGAGGTCTGTGTGGTCTGTGTATCTATGTAGCTCTCTAATAATATATAAACATGTTGGTGTATATTAAGAGCATTATAAGCACACACACACACACACACGCAATGACCCACCCACACCAAGCGCAACTCCATTTAATTTCAACCAAAACTCAGCCCCCCCCCCCCTCCCCCCTCTACCCTATCCACACACTCACAATGAAACACCTCTGCTACATCTACATAAGTTGTCCCACTGGCTTGGTTATTCATGAAGGCGTATATTTCAAATTGTATAATGATGAGAGAGAGAGAGAGAGAGAGAGAGAGAGAGAGAGAGAGAGAGAGAGAGAGAGAGAGAGAGAGAGAGAGAGAGAGAGAGAGAGAGAGAGAGAGAGAAGGCGTGTATGTGTGTGTGTTATGTTTATGGAGAGGTATAAATTAGACTGTATAATGATAAGACAGTACGGAGTAGGAATGTTGACGTCTCAAAGTTGTTGATGTAATGCTTGTTATTGTTCTCGTTCTCGTTCTCTCTCTCTCTCTCTCTCTCTCTCTCTCTCTCTCTCTCTCTCTCTCTCTCCTACACCCAGCCACCCACACAGGTACAGAAGCAGAACAGAGGTTCCCCTGATCCTCCTCCCCCCCCCCACCCCCCCCAGACTGGCTTGGCTAATCCCCCTAATACCCCCAGACTCGTCCAGGGGAGGGAGAAATTCTGTAATCAGTTTCCACGGTGGGTTTTGCTGGGGAGGTGGAGGTGGGGGGTGGGGGGGGGGGGGGGGGGGTGACAGAGAATGGGGAGCGAGGAAGGAAGAGAGTGTTGGTAGTGAGTAAATGAGTGAGTTGGGGGTGAGTGAATGCGAGTGGTAATTCCACCATCGCTAGCGCCAAGATACACCATCAGCACCGCACCAATCCATCAAGAGGTCCGCGTCTCTTCAACAAACTCCCGCGGAAAGTAAGAGATATGAGGGGAGTCTCGCTAGGCAGCTTCAAGAGGGTCCTTGATGCTGAACTCCAAAAGGTGCCAGATTCGCAG
The DNA here is from genome assembly GCA_032716605.1 of Paralithodes platypus. NCBI lineage: Eukaryota > Metazoa > Arthropoda > Malacostraca > Decapoda > Lithodidae > Paralithodes > Paralithodes platypus. Next base: position 4,704,582 of record CM064548.1, on the reverse strand, counting down.
GGGTGTGTGCTGCTCCCTCGAACAGTCTGCTGCACCAAATCACCACCCAGAACGAGGGGCGGCGCACTCCTCGGTGCCACCAGATTGAGTGGCGAACCCATCTATAGGTTCTATAGGTAGGTAATATATAGTGGAATGAACGCTATCCTTCAACCTATTATTCAACCACTGTCATTCAACCACTATCATTCCATGGCCATCATTTCAAAACCACTACTCCAACACACCACCACCACCACCACACCTTTCCACTTCACCACCACCACCATCACCAAATCTATTCACTTCACCACTTTCACTCCATCACCACCACCACCACCACTACCACTCCACCACCACCCTCAGCAACACTCTAACAAGCCTCCAACCGCTCCCTAACGACCGATATTTAACAGCACATTAATTACGAGTGTTGTTGTACCCGCTAACAACATTATTACAATTATCTCCCGGAGCGACACAAAGGAAGCGGCGCCGGGGGTCATTAGTTAAGGGGGCTCACCGTTTTTTTTTTTTTTTTTTATCTTTCTCTCCTTTTGCGCGGAATTTCGATGAGAGTATCCTAGGTTCGAGTCCTTGGAGTGACACATGCATTTGTTGATTTCATTAATTGAGTTTAGAGGTGAAGTTGGTTGGTGGCTTGTATCCATTCGGGCCCATTCAGCCAACTGTTTTAAGACGTTTATCCCCATCCAGGTGTTGATTTCTTCCTGGCGAGCGATAGCGAGCCAGCATTGTAAGGAGAAATCCGGCTTTGCCGGAGAAATTTTTCTATCGAAAAATGTACAAATTTAGCTTGCTGTCAAAACAAATATATATATATGCTGGCTCGCTACCGCTCGCCAGGAAAATATGGACACTTGGATGGGGGTAAACGTCTTAAAACAGTAGGCTGAATGGGACCAAATAGATACAAGCCAAAGAGAGAGAGGGAGAGAAAGATAGCCTACAAAAAGCGAGGTGGGCTCCCTTGATACACTTTTCTAGATATTTTTGGCTCCTATGATAACCTACCTTCAGTTTATTTGCCGATGCCTTAGACAAATAGCATCAACATATTGCCAGAATAATTTTGAGGGTTAAAAAGTTGGTGGGGAAATCACTCGTGTATATCTGACTTTTAGCAGCAGAAACAGGAAGAGAAAGCGATAAATTACTTCCCCATTTTGGTCGACAGAGGCTGGCGAATTAACCCTTTAAATACCAGCGACGCGTGTTGTATTATATTCTAGCTATATTTAGACGATGTTACGCAGCCTAGGAAGGATCTGTGGTACTAGTTAAAAAGGGTTGGTTGAGATAGTTTGAAGCCTTATTATTGCTAGAGGTCCTCCCTAAGCCGCATCAAACCGTCTAATAGTTGCCAGAATCTGATGAAAAGGACGTCCCTGGTACTGAATGGGTTAAAGAAAGGGTTAGGTTGTGTTTACAATATATATTTTTTTTTTTTTTTTTTTTTTTTTTTTTTAAATCTGACCCACCTGACCTTGGGGCCCGGCACGTTTTTGGGCCGGTTTTCTGGACCACTTTCTCCCTCATGTTTAACCCCATTAGTTTTCAGATGCTAAGATGTTTGTCCCATAAGTTAGTTGATTTTAAGACCTTTCGCCCCATTTCTTCGTCAATATTTAGACCTTTCGTGCTATTTCGTGCTTTCGTGCTATCTATGAATACATAGAACTCTTAAATTCTGATCTAAATACTATTTCCAATTGGGGCAGAGAAAACCTTGTTAACTTTAATGCTTCCAAAACCCAATTTCTCCATCTATCTACCCGTCAGGATCTCCCTTATTCTTCAACAATACAAAAATCAACCCTTCATCTTCTCTCAATATTCTTGGTGTCTCTTTTTCTTCTGCTCTCATTTGGAAGGACCATATTACCAGTCTTGCTAAGGCAGCCTCCCAGAAGCTGGGTGTGCTCAACCGCCTTAGGGGGTTCTTTTCCCCTGCACAGCTTCTTGCTCTGTACAGGGGCATAGTGCGCCCTTGTATTGAGTATTGTTCACATGTGTGGGGAGGTTCCTCTCACACCTAGACAAAGTTGAAAGGAAGGCCTTTCGTATCATTAACTCCCGTCCACTCACCAACTCTCTGCAATCTCTCTTTCTCCGCCACAATGTTGCATCTCTCTCGCTATTCTATCGCTAATATAATAATCAGTGTTCCTCAGAGCTATCCCAGTGCATACCACCTCCTTTACGTAGGGCACGTGGTACCCGTCTTGCAACTCAATCCCACCCCTACTCTGTGCAACTCTCCAACCCAAGAGTGAAACGTTACTCTCAAACTTTCTTCTACTCAACAGCTGAGCTCTGGAACTCTCTCCCAGAATCAGTCTTTCCCTCTTCCTATGACTTAAATTGCTTCAAACTCCGTGTCCAGGCATTTTAGCTCGAACGTCCCTTGATTTTGGCCCTGTCACTCTTTCAACTATGGGGGAGGCACTCGCTATAGGCAGTTATGCCTTTTGCCTCCCTCAATCACATAGAAAAAAAAAAAAAAAAAAAAAAAATTTAGGTGTCGATTTTTTTCCTGGCGAAAGATAGTGAGCCTGTACTGTTGGTAGAACCGGCCTTAGGTCGGGAAATTTGTCTACTGAATGAAAAATGTACAAATTAATCTAGAAGGGGGATCTAATGGATGTTTTTTTAAATTTGATAGAGGTCTAGGGAGGAAACTAGAAAAATAATGAATACATGCAAAAATCGCCCAAAAAGTGAACCAAGATAAAAAAAAAAAAAAAAAAAAAAAAATCTGAGCTCGGGAAAACGTGCTCGCCATTCTTCCAAGCATATTGTATCATTCTTTGCTGATAACAACTAACAAAGAGGCATCGGCGAAAACATGCTATATAATTTGTTCCCGGGTTTATTGTATATCCCTTTCTCCGGCATCGTGCTTTCCAAGAATGAAACCCGATCGTTTCTAGTCTTTCTATGGAACCTTTCTAAGTATAAACCTCTTCCCTTTCTATATTTGTATCGCTGTATGTCTCTTTGTAATATTTGTAAGTGAAAACGTCTTCCCTTCTATATCAATCTATGTATAAAAAGCTCTTTCTTGGATTGATCTCTCTATATATCATGTCCCTTTGTAAGTTATTCTAATTCATCCTTTCACATTCTTGCATTATGAATACTCTATCGTTTCAACATATTTCGTAGTGTAAATGCCTTAATTTTATCCATTTTAAGTATAAACTATTTTTTTTTTTTTTTTTTTTTTTTTAAAGTATGATTCCCTTCCTTTGCATAAGTCTATTTAAGGGGAGGTATTTAGTTTGTACCCTAGACCTCCATCAAGCTTAACAATTACACTCCCTTGACCCCCTTCAAGATAAATTTATACATTTTTCGGTAGAAAAATGTCCCGGTCGAAGGCCGTTTCCTCTTACATTACAGGCTCGCTATCGCTCGCTAGGAAAAAAGCGACGCCTAACTGGTACGAAATGTCTAAAAATGTACAGAAATGGGGCGAAAGTTCTTAAAATCGCCAAACTAATGGGGCGAACGTCTTAAAATCTCAATAGCAGTGGAGTTAAACATGAGGGAGAAAGGGGTTAAGAAAATAATCCCTCAAGTGGAAGTCTCCCTTTAATGTCTGTCTGACTATACTGTATATCCTCGCTTTTTATATATTTCTAAGTATGAATTATATCGTATTTTGCCTTAAGTGGCCAGTGGTTATTTTTGTGGGTCCATTTATGTATATTGTCCCGGGGTTCTCTTAAAATTACAGGCTCGCTATCGCTTGCCAGGAAAAAATCAATACCTAAATGGCACGAAAGGTCTTGATATTGATATAGACATGGGACGAATGGTTTGAAGATCGACAAACTAATGGGGCTAAACATGAGGAAGAAGGGGGACCATCAAAACGACCCACCCCCCTTAACTAAGAAAGCATTATTACATTATATTATCATTTTAAAGTAAGAACCACTTTATTTGTCACGTCTTTCTAGGTGTGAATCTCCTACTGTACTTACTCTAGTTGTACTTACTCTAGTTGTATTGCGGGAGTGAGCATGCTCGTTATTTCGCTCCTATGAGCTCTACCACTAGGCTACGGGCTGTGTTGTGTGTGTGTGTGTGTGTGTGTGTAATACTAATAATACTAATAAAGTAGACGTGCCGTTTTGCCCAAAATCAAAACGGCATACCCAACTCTGCGATGGGTCACCATTATCACTACAACTCACTATCACCATTACTATCATCAGCACTACTACTATAAAGTAGACGTGCCGTTTTGCCCAAAATCAAAACGGCATACCCAACTCAGCGATGGGTTACCATCATAACAAGTATTACCATCATCAATCATACTATCACCATCATCACTACTACTGCCATCTCCACTATCATCACTACTACTGTCATCATCACCATACTATGATTATCATGATCATCACAACTACTCTCAACCATCATCACTACTACTGTCACCATCATCACTACTACTGTCACCATTGTTACTACTATCATCATTGTTACTACAACTATCACCATCATAACTACTATTATCACCATCATCTTACAATCATCATTACTTGTGTTAACATCATCACTACTACTGTCACCATCATCACAACTGTCATCATTATAACTACAACTATCGCCATAATCACTACTATTATCACCATCATTACTACTATCACTATCATCCTTACTACTATTACCATCAATATCATCAGCACTACTACTATTAGTCATCACTACTACTTTTACCATCATCACTACAACTTTCACCATCATCACTACTACTCACCATCTTTACTACTACTGTCACCATCATCACTACTGTCATCATTATCACTAAAACTATAATAATTACTTGTCACCATCATTACTACTATTATGACCAACATCACTACTACTAGTACTGTCACCATCATAATTATCTACTAGTCATCATCACTACTGTAATCATAATTATTACAATTACAACCATCATCACTACTATTATCACCATCATCACTACTATCACCATCAATCCCACTATTACTATTTTTTATACCATCACTCTTCTAATATCAACTAAACTAAAGCCTGGTTCACATATAGCCGAGTCGGTGCGCGAGTCCAACACGAGTCACACTCGTCGATTATCGCCGTCGCTGGAGGCCGAGTCGGCCACGAGTAGCAATTGCTCCCGAGTCAAGGAGAGTGTAACACGAGTTAACTCGAGTCAATACGAGTCAACACGTGTCCATGCAAGAGTCTGTATGAGTAACTGAGAATCAAAACGAGTGTAACATGACCAAACACGAGTGTCCAAAATTTGAAAAATAACGGCCACATTCCAGAGCACGCAAACAAAGAGTATGGACGAGTCTAACACGAGTCAACGCGAGTCAACACGAGTCAACGCGAGTGTTACACGGATCAACATGTGTGTTACATACGTGTTGTTGCGTGTAGACACGTGTTGATTCGTGTTGATTCGCCAATGTAGAAATGATGAAGAGTTATTCAGAATTCAGCACGAGTTAACACGTATGTACACGAGTCTACACGTATGTAGGCCACAATCGTGGGTACTCGCCACGTGGCCCAAAAATTTCATGCATGCATGAAATTTTTGGACCCCGTGGCGAGTACCCACGAGTGTCGAGTAAACAAAGAGTATACACGAGTCTAACACGAGTGTTGAGGAGTCTCGACGAGTCATTGCCGAATAGCAAAATTTCAGCACTCGTGTTGGACTCGCGCAGCGACTCGGCTATGTGTGAACCACCCTTAACTTAACCTAGCAAATGCAGAGCAAGATGTTTTCGCCCCCAGCAATGATCACGTTCTGTGTGTGTGCAAACACACACACAGAACACCATCATCATTGCTGGGGAGGGGGAACCATATTTTGGATCTAAAATCATAACTATTCACACATTCAATTTTTTTTTTTTGACTGACGTTCGCATTCACCCAACAAATGTTCGTGTGAAATTTGGTGAAAATCCGTCCAACGGTCTAGGAGGAGTTTCGGGACAGACGGACGACGACGACGACGACGACAGATTTTTTTTTTCCGGTGTGGGGGGGGGGGGGGGGATACCAGAATATTGTTGACCGTAGCTAATAAATACAGCTAAATCTTTCGTGGTTACCTTGAACAGAGGAATGCTCATTGCTCAAATACAGCTAGCTGGTTGTGGCATTTCTTGTTGACATTTAGATTAAAGAATATCTCGCTACAAGTTTCTCATAGAATTCCTCTGCTCACGGTAACCACGAAAGATTTTAGCTGCCATCCTCACTATAACTGCACTATCATCACTACTACTGTAATCATCACCATTACTATGATCATCACTACTACTACTACTATCTGTAGACGTGCCGTTTTGCCCAAAATCAAAACGGCATACCCAACTCTGCGATGGGTTACCATCATCACTACTAATACCATTATCAATCACAATCATCACTATTACTGCCATCATCACTATAACTGCCACAATCATCACTACTACTGTCATCATCACCATTACTATGATCATCATCACTACTACAATTACAATCATCTCTACTACTGTCACCATTGTCACTACTACTGTCACCATTGTCACAACCATCTTAACCACTACTATCATCATTGATACTACAACTATCAACCATCATTACTAATATCACCACCATCTTACAATCATCATTACTACTGTTAACATCATCACTACTACTATAACCATCATCATTACTACTGTCACAAATATTACCATCATTTATCCTACTGTCACCATCATCACTACTACTGCCATCATCACCATTACTATGATCTTCATCATCACAACTATTGTCATCATCACTACAACTTTCACCATCATCACTACTAATCACCATCATCACTAATACTCACACCATCGTCACTACCATCATCATTATCACTACAACCATCATCACTACTATTATGACCATCATCACTACTACTAGTACTGTCACCATCATCACTAATCACCATCATCACGACGAAGACAGATTTTTTTTTTGTGTGGTACCCACTATACGGGGGGGAGGACACCCAACTCTGCTTACACAGAGTTGATCAACGGTTTATTAAAGAATGGCAGCCTCATGAGCTGAAAATACACATTTTACAATTTAGTGGATGAACATGAGATGTACAGATATGAAAATGGTAAGCTCAGTTTACAATGTGTGAGCATAATATACTTTACATTAAAAAAAGAAATGTGTGTGTGTGTGTGTGTAAGTATGTGTTTGTGTAAGTATATGTGTGTGTGTGTAATGTGTATGTGTGTGCGTGAGTGTAGTGCGTCAACGAATCCATATTAAGAGGGCTGCCTGTGTATATATTCTCCTTGGATATATTTGCAAAAAAAACCCAAAAAAACAACAAGAACAAAAAAACAGAAATGATGGTACAACATTAATAACCCCTAAGAAAACCTACCCTAATTAACTTAAGGGGAGTGACCTGCTTTCTTTTTCTCTCTGGGTTGTATCCAATCGGCCCCATTTAGCCTACTGTTTTAAGATGTTTATCCCCATCTAGGTGTCGATTTATACCTGGCGAGCGATAGCGAGCCAACATATTTTGGATAATGAGTTAGTCAGCTGGCTAGATTTGTACATTTTTCGATAGAAATTTTTTTCCGGCGAAGCCGGATTGCTCCAATAAATGCTGGCTCGCTATCGCTCGCCAGAAAAAAATTGACACCTGAATGGGGATAAATGTCTTAAAACAGTAGGTTGAATGGAGCCGAATGGATACAACCAAAACAGAGAAAAAGCAGGTCACTCCCCTTAAGGGGGAGGTAGTTGCTTTTTCTGGACCCCCTTCTCCCTCATGTTTAGCATATTAGTTTTGAGATTTTAAGACGTTCGTTCTGTTAGTTAGGCTATTTTGAGACCTTTCGCCTCATTTTGACCGCGGCGGTCGAGTGGAGAGCATGGTCACTTGTGAATCTGCTTGACCTGGGTTCGATCCCAGCCAATGCGGACATTTAGTGGGTGTGGTAGTACGTCTAAGCGTATTTCACATGCTCGCACCCAGTCTGGGGACACCTCGACGACGTATACAGACTAATAACACACATAACAAAGCCACTCCAACAGCATCCTCTCTCTCCAACACCCCTTTTCCCCTCTCTACACTCTTCAGAAAATAGGAAAAGTAGAAAGTAACTACGAGGTGCCGTTGTAAAGGCTTATCCCTCAATACCTTCACCTGACCCTGACCTGATATGAAGAAGAAGAAGAAGAAAAAGAAGAATATGGATTCTCACTTAATTCCATATGTAGCTGAATGTGTGTATGTGTGTGTGTGTGAGTGTATGTGTGTGTGTGTATGTGTGTGAGTGTGTGTCCAATAGTTTGCTCGCTTAAGGGGGTAGTGCTTGGTTTTTGGCTTAAGTATTTATTTATCAATTTATTTTTTTAGTTTCCTCGCTAGGCCTCCATTAAGCATAAAATAACTCCCCCTAGACCTCCTTTCAAGATAAATTTGTACATTTTTCAGTAGAAAAATTTCGCGGCCGCAGGCCGGTTCCTTTTAAAATTACAGGCTCGCTATCGCTCACCAGGATAAAATCGACACCTAAATGGCACGAGAAGTCTTAATGAACTATATTTGCACGTGGTTGAATTACAATTGTAGTTTCTTATGCAGTGGTTATCTCATCTGACTTGTTAACTGATAATTAAAAGAAACCAATTCATTCATACTAACGTTACTTTCATACATAAGATCACGACGAGGAACAGTACATATGTGGACAACTGTATATAATATGTATGTTGGAATGCATGATGTATACAGTTTAATTATGTATGCACAGTCGCAATCATTAATGCTGATACATACATTTTAGAAGCTATTTCCGGCTGAACTGAAGCCCTTTATATATTTTCTACCTGATATTTGTATTTCGTAGGTTCCTCTAAATTTGTCGAGGCTTCAAAATGTATCAGAATTATTGACTGCGACTGTACGTATTTTCTTTTCTATGTGAGTGATGGAGACAAAAGCCAGTACTGCCTGTATCGAGTGCCTCCCCCAGAGTTGAAAGAGTGACAGGGCCAAATTCAAGGGACGTTCGAGGCAAAATGCCTGGACACACGGAGTTTGAAGCAATTTAAGCCATAGGAAGAGGGAAAGACTGATTCTGGGAGAGAGTTCCAGAGCTCAGCTGTTGAATAGAAGAAAGACTGAGGGTAACGTTTCACTCTTGGGTTGGAGAGTTGCACAGAGTAGGGGTGGGATTGTGTTGCAAGACGAGTACTACGTATCCTACGTAGAGGAGGTGGTATACACTGGGAGAGCTCTGAAGGACACTGATTATTGTAGTAGGGATAGAATAGCGAGAGAGATGCAATATTGCGGCGAATATAGAGAGATTGCAGAGAGTTGGTGAGTGGACGAGAGTTAACGATATGTATGTATGTATGTATGATATGCATAAATGTATGTATGTATGTATATATGTACAGTATGTATGTATGTATGTACGTATGCATGCATGTATATATGCATAGCTGCATATGCATAGTATGTATGTATGTATGTAGGCTGTGTATGTACTGTACAGTAGATACGTGTGTGTAATCTATCGTAATTACACCTGCATTATATCAAAAGGCAATATACACACCGCTAACCCCCCCCCCCCCCACCCCCTATAATTAAACTATAATAATACCACGTCCACAGTACTCGCTATCACAATTACCCCCTCCCTCCCTCCCCCCACCCCTTCCCCTACACCCATGTAACCGTAAACAGGTAATATTATAGGAACATTTACGGTAACAACTAAATACATATTTTTCAGATTGAATGAAACGTCATATATAGTAACGGTGTCTTAGTAAACATCCCAATCGTATTTTTATTATGAATATATTACCCCCCCCCCCCCCCACACACACACACATCAATAATTCAATTTACACACACAGACATGTACACTCAGATGCCATAGTCTCTAGCCCACTCCGGCAAATTTGTAGACCCCTGCGTTTTTGTTTATGCGAATATAACTATCTTGATTTTTTGTTATAGAACTGGCTTATCAATGATTAGTATATATAGTTTCGTAGTTGATGTGTAGAATATTATATTCTTAAATTCGTTTCCAGAGATATACTTCCATAATTATAAATAGGTAAAGTCCAGGAATATTTATGAGCGGGCTAGAGACTATGGTGTCCGAGTGTACATTGACACACACAAGTACATAGACACTCACACACACACACAAGTACATAGACACACATACACAAGTATATAGACACGTGCACAAGTACATAGACACTCACACACAAGTATATAGACACTCACACACAAGTACATAGACACACTCACACACAAGTGCATAGACACTCACACACAAGTACATAGACACACACACACAAGTACATAGACACACACACACAAGTACATAGACACACATACACAAGTACATAGACACACATACACAAGTACATAGACACACGTGCACAAGTATATAGACACACGTGCACAAGTACATAGACACACACACACAAGTATATAGACACACGTGCACAAGTACATAGACACACACACACAAGTATATAGACACACGTGCACAAGTACATTGACACACACACAAGTACATAGACACACACACACACAAGTATATAGACACACGTGCACAAGTACATTGACACACACACAAGTACATAGACACACACACACAAGTATATAGACACACGTGCACAAGTACATTGACACACACACAAGTACATAGACACACACACACACAAGTATATAGACACACGTGCACAAGTACATTGACACACATACACAAGTACATAGACACACGTGCACAAGTACATAGACACACACACAAGTACATAGACATACACACACAAGTACATAGACACACGTGCACAAGTATATAGACACACACACACAAGTATATAGACACACGTGCACAAGTACATAGACACACATACACAAGTATATAGACACACGTGCACAAGTACATAGACACACATACACATATAGACACACGTGCACAAGTACATAGACACACATACACAAGTATATAGACACACGTGCACAAGTACATAGACACACATACACAAGTATATAGACACACGTGCACAAGTACATAGACACTCACACACAAGTACATAGACACTCACACACAAGTACATAGACACACGTGCACAAGTACATAGACACACACACACACAAGTACATAGACACACGTGCACAAGTACATAGACACTCACACACAAGTACATAGACACACATACACAAGTACATAGACACACATACACACAAGTACATAGACACACACACAAGTACATAGACACACGTGCACAAGTACATAGACACACATACACAAGTACATAGACACACGTGCACAAGTACATAGACACACACACAAGTATATAGAACACGTGCACAAGTACATAGACACACATACACAAGTACATAGACACACGTGCACAAGTACATAGACACACACACACAAGTATATAGACACACGTGCACAAGTACATAGACACACACACACAAGTACATAGACACACGTGCACAAGTACATAGACACACATACACAAGTACATAGACACTTACCCACAAGTACATAGACACACATTCACACAAGTACATAAACACACATACACAGAATAACATAGACACGCACAGCACACACACCCAGACAGACACATACAGCACACTCACCAGTAACCTCCCCTCTACACCCCCACCCTCACATACACACACACACATACAAACACCCACCCACCCACCGAGAATAACCCCACAAGAAACGCACCCCCCCCACCCCATACACACACACCGCACAAATACACCCTCCCACAACACATATACACCCTCCTACCCACATACACTCTCCCACACCCACCCACACACACAAACACACAACATACATATACAGTACACCCACCTGCCCACACAGACAACATACATATACACCCTCCTACCCACCCACACACCCTCTTACCCACCCACCCACACCCCCTCCTACCCACCCACCCACACCCACACAAAGCACTACAATCATCCCTCTCATTTGCCGGCCATTTCCTACTACCACAATCACGGCACAGACAAACGGAAGGAAAACAAAAACTCCCAAATTGGAAATACGAGAGAGAAAGACGAACGCAATCCCACATCATACCCACCACTAGTTTTGTATATGCAACCAGAGTGGGAAAGTCCGTTTGTGTTATTGTGGGCAGGATTTTCTGGACAATTTATGGAGGCGAAGTTATGATACCGGTACCAGGGTGTGAAACGAAAGCAGAGTCTATTATGTTCATTCTTCATTATTGTATAGGTAGAGATCAAATTATGGTTTATAGTTCAAATTATGTTTTTGGAAGTGGTAAATTGCCCCACGCCAAGTTATATCACGTTAATTTCATTGGATTCCTCCCCATATTTATTCAAATCCTCAAATATAATTGCTCTGGTTTGACACCCTTTATGAATCACTTGGGAAATAATTTTGGTAAACTGGTTGAAGCAAAAAAAAATAAATAAATAAATAAATAAATAAAACATAAATAAAAAAACAAGAATGTAAGAATACATCAAACTTCGACAGATCACATTTGGGCACCTGAAACTTCGTCACAAAATGTTCGCTAATAAAAACATTGACAATGAATTTTGGGCACCACGATATTTGGGCATAGGGACTTTTGGGCAAGCTTGAACATGGACCAAATTTGACAACACTTAGTAAAGCTTGAATATGTAGGCTTGGTTCATCACTGTTAACCCTTCTGTACCGATCACGTCTTTTTGGTTTGATTTCAGCTATATTTAGACAATTTATTAAGCTTAGAAAGAATATATGGTAGTTTAAGGGATTAATTGAGATAGTCTGCAGCCTTTTAATGGGTAGACGTCCTTCCCAACCTGAATAACATCGTCTAACCCTTGAACACCAACACGAAGCTCCCAAATGCAAATACTACAGCAGGTAAAGGATTAAGGGGGGAGGGGGGATGATTGCTATTTTCTGGCCCCCCTTCTCCCTCATGTTTAGCCACTTTAGCTTTCAGATCTTAATACGTTCGGTTTGGTGATTTTAAGACTTTTCGATGCATTTCTTTGGGAGGAAAAAAAAAACAACCCCATCCCCCCTTAAACAATTCCTAATGATAAAAGCGAGACGGTGAACATTGGTGAGCGACAATCTATAACAATGTGATGTGTATGGCTTATGACTCTTTCAAAATACTTCGTCGGTGTATCAGAATAGTTCAACCCAAAATATGGCTAGTCCGTTCATTCTAGGTTGGGCAGAAATCGTAACCTCTAACCTCTGTAACTCAAAAAGGGCTAGAGCAAATGAGCCGTCAATTTCCACACCTATTCTCTAGCCAAGTCTTCCTATTTGGTAGACAAGTTAGCTCGATTACTCTAGTCCTTTTTGAGTTACAGAGGTTAGAGGTTACGATTTCTGCCCAACCTGGAATGAACCGACTATCGTAACTTTTGAGCCCGACTGTACAATACACAGAAGCGATCTCGTCCGACTGCCATCTCTGTCATTTAGAGCGTAATAAACCCGATATAGCGACATCCTTTGGTCCACAGGCTGGGTTGTGAGGGGCAGGTAGGCAGGTAGGTAGGCAGGTAGGTAGGTAGGTAGGTAGGTGGTAGGTGGTAGGTAGGTAGGTAATGAGCGAAGGATGTAGGTTGGGAGGTAGGTAGGTAAGTATTGAGGGAGGGATATAGGTAGGTAGGTAGGTAGGTAGGTGAGTAAGTATGGAGGGAGGGATGTAGGCTGGTAGGTAGGTAGGTAGGTAGGTAGGTAGGTAGGTAGGTAGGTAGGTAGGTAGGTAGGTAGGTAGGTAGGTAGGTAGGTAGGTAGGTAGGTAGGTAGAGATGAAGGTAGATAGATACGTAAGGAGGGAGGGATGTTGGCTGGTAGGTAGGTAAGTAGGCAGGCAGGTAGGTAGGCAGAGAGGGATGTAGGTAAGCAGGCAGAGAGGTAAGCAGGCAGAGAGGTAGGTAGGGAGGTAGGTATGGAGGAAAGGATGTAGGCTGGTAGGTAGGTAAATATGGAGGGAGGCAGGTAGGGAGGTAGGTATGGGGAGAGAAAAAGAAAGAAAGAAAACTAGAGCAAGAGAGATACTACCACAAAAAACGGCCCCCACAAGAAACAGATTTAATATGATAATCCAACCGCGCCGTGCAGAAACCCCGTTACGGAAAATATACAGACAAAAAAAAATACATAATACAAAAAAAAAAGAAAAAAAAATCCTGAACTCCGCACCACAACAAACACAGGCAAATGTATTCCTTCCCCGAGCCTCCAGGTGCTGCCGAGGAAAATAGAGGCACCCGGAGAAAGATAAAAAATACATATATACCTGCATATACACACATAAATAAAACACGACCATTTACCGAGCAAATCTTTACGTCCGCAGTATTTTTGGTTATATGCACTGCCGCGTGTATACGAGCGCCAGCAAGGATAACATGTATATACGACGACGATCTCAAAAATATAAAAGAGAGGAAAAATTGGAGGGGTAAAAATATGCCTTCATCTGAGAAAAAAACATTGCACGCATTGAATGCCTCCGTCGCCCGGATCCAGTCATCCAGGCTTTATATATATTCCTCGACCAGTGTTATGTCATCGCACTGGATGTAATATCTGTCTTGATAGCGTAATGCATAGTGCGCGGAATTTCGATGTGAGTATCCTGGGTTCGAGTCCTCGGAGTGCCACATGTATTTGTTGATTTTATTAATTGAGTTTAGATGTGAAGTTGGTTGGTGTAAAAAACATAATAATATTGTATAATCGACCACGATTGAATGCCATCGACTTCTTAAATATAGCCGGTCGGTCGATTAATATCTATCGGGCGAATAGTGAATAAGAGTTTCAGGCTATAAGGAAGTTGGAGTTATAGACATCGATATTTTGCAGAATTACAAATATTATGCAAGGTTGTGATGGATAAAAAGTTTGCTGAATTGATTTTATGTATTTATAAATGCACTACATTCGTATTATATCTGGTAATTCTGCTAAATAATAATGTCTATACAGCTCCAGCTTCCTTATAGCCAGAAATTCGCAACTGGAATGGGGCAAAAGGTCTGAGTAGGAGAAATTGACCACTTGTGAGATTCATTCTATAAGGAAGTTAGAAGACATCAATATTTAACAGAATAACCAGCTATAATACGGTTTTACTAGATTTATCAATACATACAAAAAAATTCAACGTACTAGTTATCCATCAGAAACCTACATAATGACTGTATGACTGTATGTGTGTTTAACCCTTTCACGCATTTATGACGCAGAGGTTGCCAGATTAGCAATAAGAAATAAAGTTCTCTTACTCATATAATTACCTCTCCAAAATTAGTTTTCTGCCCACAGCTAACTCAAAGACAACTGCAGAGGTAGAAGTAACTAAACTAAAGGTTTCTAAATACCCCTGATGGTAACAAATGCTTTAAAGTATCCCCAATAGGCTCAAAATCGCGTCATATGTCGGAGAGGGTTAATATTGATGTTTACAGGCCCAACTTCCTTATAGCCTGAAACTCGCAAGTGGTCAATTTCTCGAAGTATTGCCTCCTACTCAGACCTTTAGCCCCATTCCTTTGCTAACCTTTCGTGCCATTAAGGTGTCGATTTTTTTCCTAGCGAGCGATAGCGAGCCTGTATTTTGAAGAGGAATCGGCCTTTGGCCGGGAAATTTTTCTACTGAAAAATGTACAAATTTATATCGAAGGAGGGTCTTGTGGGTGTTTTTTTTAAATTTGATAGAGGTTTAGAGAGCAAACTAAACCCCTTCCTTAAACCATTGAGCCGAACCAGTAAATTATACTGCACAATACCGTCTGAACTCCCTCAAAGTATTGCCTGCTACACGTCTTCACACACATTCATTTTACGCAGTTTCACCAGTTTGCGTTGGCCCATCCCTGAAAAGCGCACACACATGCCGCCATCCACCAAAACACTGGAGCTAGTGATTGATGAGGGTACACATGCATTCCAGTTACCTGTGTGTGTGTGTGTGTGTGTGTGTGTGCCGGGGAAGAAGGGGGGGGGGGTTGCATTTCTCTCTGTCACACACACACACACACATACACACACATTCATACACTTGTTGTCAACCAGTGCCGCCAGAGAAACATTCAGACAACCCACCATCGATCAAAACACTCGGCCCAGTGATTGATGATGGTACACAGATTCCAGTTACTTGTGTGTGTGTGTGTGTGTGTGTGTGTGTGTGTGTGTGTGTGTGTGTGTGCAATAATACAATCATTATAGTAATTGTCAGTTTACTGTTCACTTGCAGCCGTGAGGCTGAAAATCTACAGAGTTTTTCTTAACTTAAATACATTGCAATCCATATTCTACGTTAACTACGAGGTCACATGTGATCTTTAGCGACCCTGAGGTGCCAAGTTCCCATCATAGTACATGCGCAAAAGCACTGGTGAGAAGTACGTGTAGGCTAACAGAAGCTGATAGTTGAACAGCTTGGCTAGGGAGGGACCACGATACTATCCTCTCCACTCTCCATCGGGATAGCTGAAACAAAATTTAGGACTCTGGACTCGAACCCTCGACCTCATGGTCAGCACAGCACCTTAGACCACTCAGCTAATCTGACCCGTGTGTGTGTGTGTGTGTGTGTGTGTGTGTGTGTGTGTGTGTGTGTGTGTGTGTGTGTGTGTGTGTGTGTTCTGTTAGTGTGTGCTTGAATATATTTCTTGCACACACGCACGCGCGCGCAAACGTTCATTCCACACAGTACTGCCAGCTTACGTTTGGACCATTCCTGTGAAACGTTCAGTCGCCACCATGGATCCAAACACTCGCTCCTGCGATTGATGGTGGCACAAACAATCCAGTTTCCAGTTATATGTGTGTGTGTGTGTGTGTATGTGTGTGTGTGTGTGTTTTATAGTTGTGTGTTTCTTAGCTCCTCCCTCATACGCATCACATACGGACAAACTATCATTGTAACCAGTACCGTTCAAACTACAGCCAGAGAAACGCTCAGACGCTGCACCATTCATCAAAACACGCTCTACTGTGATTGATGATGGTACATGCATTCCAGTTAGCTCTATGTGTGTGTGTGTGTATGTGTGTATGTGTGTGTGTGCGTGTGTGTGTGTGTGTGTGTGTGTGTGTGTGTGTGTGTGTGTGTGTGTGTGTGTGTGTGTGTGTTTTCCTTGCTTCCTTGTGTGTGAATATACAGAGCAATTACTTTATGACTGCATGTTATGTGTGTATATTCATATTTGTTGCGAGGAATTTAAGGGGAGGTGGTTCATTTTTCTGGTCCCCCTTCTCTCTCATGTTTAACCTCATTAGTTTTCAGATTTGATGACGTTCAGCCCATTAGTTTGGTGATTTAAGACCTTTCACCCCATTTCTTTGTCAATATCAAGACCTATCGTACAATTTAGGTGTTGATTTTTGTTTCCTGGGAAGCGACAACAAGCCTGTCTTGCTAACGTAATGCTTAGTGTGCGGAATTTCGGTGTGAGTATCCTAGGTTCGAGTCCTTGGAGTACCACATGTATTCATTACTTTCATTGATTTCATTAGTTAGGTTTATTATTAAATTAATTGGTGGGTTGGTGAAAACAAATATGAATTTAGTGGTAACCGGCCTCCGGCCAGAACATTTTTCCATCGAAAAATGTACAAATTGACTTTGTAGGGGGGTCTTGGGGTGTTGCTTTAAACTTGATGGCAGTGTAGGGAGGAAACTAAAAAAATAATACAAATATGAACAAATACACAAATAAATACGCCCTCCCCCCCCCCCCACCCCTTAAGTGAATGTGTTTTGTTCTTTGTGAATGGGATTTTATAATTATGTTATGTATGAATGTTATAATTGTGAGACTAAGATTGTTTGTGCTTTGTTCTCTCTCTCTCTCTCTCTCTTTGCTATCCTCTCTCTCTCTCTCTCTCTCTCTCTCTCTCTCTCTCTCTCTCTCTCTCTCTCTCTCTCTCTCTCTCTCTCTCTCTCTCTCTCTATCTCTCTCTCTCTCTCTCCTCTCTTCTCTCTCTCTCTCTCTCTCTCTCTCTCTCTCTCTCTCTCTCTCTCTCTCTCTCTCTCTCTCTCTCTCTCTCTCTCTCTCTCTCTCTCTCTCTCTCTCTCTCTCTCTCTCTCTCTCTCTCTCTCTCTCTCTCTCTCTCTCTCTCTCTCTCTCTCTCTCTCTCTCTCATGCTATGTAAACAATGCATGCCAACAACTTTAGCCACATTTTTCAGGCGGCCTAATTTTATTCGTGGTCTGACAGGGATAACTTATTTCTCCGGGTGCTGGGGCCAATATTTCACCAAGGCACCGGGGCTACTTTCTCTCGGTTCTTAGTTTGGTATATTTACATAGTTTTAATTGACTTCCCTTGCTTTCAATGTCGTGTTTTTTATTATATACGTTCATTAGTGTCAGTTCACGATTTATTCAGGTGAGCTTGAATGCCTTACTACTTTTGTCTTTGTCCCAGTTTTTGTGTGTTTAGTTTGCAAGTTTTACATTTTAATTTATTATTTTCTCCCTATCTTATCATCTCTGTCAACGAAGATGGAGGAAGTTATGTTTTTACCTTGGTTTATATGTTTGTCAGTTCTTCCTTAAACAAGATATCTCAATAAGTAATAAACTAATTTCATGAAATTTGCTGGGAATGGGATAACGATTTTGATGAGTTATTTTGCTTTTATCTTGCGTCGTCACAGTTTTGGTTTGTTTATTTTGCAAGTTTTCATTATAATACGCGGTAAGGCAGAAGCGATTCAATTTAAGAGGTGATCGGTAGAGCACATACCTCCACCGACGGAGGTGGAGGTATGTGCTCTCCTCAGTGCTTCTCTACTTTACCGAGTTTTCGTTTAGTACAACGAAGCTTTTCATACGAGGGGATATCGTAAAGTTTTAATTATCACCTGGAAATTATTGAGCTATGTCGATGAAATGTTGTCAGTGTAATGACTGGTTCTTATGCGCATGATGGTGTAAAAATGCTCTCCTTTGTTCGTTTACTTTCTTTACAGGTGGCGCTAGATGTCCGTAACCTGCAAGATGGAGAAGATTGAGGCTCGCAGCGTGATTAAGTTCCTGCATTTGAAGGGTTCCAGTGCCCGGAAAATCCATGATGAAATGAAGGCTGTGTATGGCTGTCACCTCACAACAGTGTCATATGACGGGCAATCATCACTACAAACATTTCCGGGTACTGTAACCCTTCTTTTGTACTCGTTTGTACTCCCTTCCTTCCCGCCATCCTTCCATCCCTCCCTCCCCCCTTTCTTCCTCCCTCTCTCTCTCTCTCTCTCTCTCTCTCTCCATCCTCCCGCTCCCTCCTCCCTCCATGACCCTCCGTAGAAAACAACAGTTGCTTTAACACAGAGCTGACACAAAGGCCAAAGCCCACAAACAGACACATTACCAAACAGCAGGGCACTCACTCATACACACATACATACACATACACACACACACACACACACACACACACACACACACACACACACACACACACACTCACACATTACCACACACACACACACACAAATTACCACACAGCAGGACACACACACACACCTTCATGCTAAATGTGTAAGTTTTTGATCGAATATTGTCACGTGACATTTGCACCACTCACACCGCAAATGACCACACTTAACCAAACACCAATATCACAAACATAATCACCAGCTACACCAAAGACAACCACACAATCTACACCAAACAAAAGAAATAGAAAGCAAACCACACACTATCACATCCCAAAAACACCACCACAACACCACAATGACACCACCAGATCCTACACCAACACGCAGAAATGACACCACCACAATGACACCACCAGAACCCTCCGATGACACCAACACGCAGAAATGACACCACCACAACACCACAATGACACCACCAGAACCCTCCGATGACACCAACACGCAGAAATGACACCAAACACCACAATGACACCACACCCTCCGATGACACCAACACCAAATGACACCACCACAACACCACAATGACACCACCAGATCCCTCCGATGACACCAACACGCAGAAATGACACCACCACAATGACACCACCAGAACCCTCCGATGACACCAACACGCAGAAATGACACCACCACAACACCACAATGACACCACCAGAACCCTCCGATGACACCAACACGCAGAAATGACACCCCAACGCAGAAATGACACCACCACAACCCTCCATTGTCACATATTATTAGCACACTCCACAATCACACATCTATCTTGATTAATAGGCTGGGGGGGGGGGGGAAGGGAGGGGATATTTACGCCAAACAGAAACCGGAAGCAGGTGAGAGAAACACAATATAAGTAGGTTGGGATGCATACAAAATGAAGAGTTAAGGGGAGATTTCCACTTGAGGGACTTTTTTCTTGACCCCTTTCTCCCTCATGTCTAGCCCCATTGCTTTTGAGATTTTAAGACGTTTGCCCCATTAGTTTGGTGATTTTTAAGAATTTCCGCCCCATTCTGTCAATTTTAAGACCTTTCGTGCCATTTAGGTGTCGATTTTATCATGGCGAGCGATAGCGAACCTGTAATTTAAGAGTAATCGACCTTCGGCCGAGACATTTTTCTACCGAAAAATGTACAAATTTATCTTGAAAGGGGGTCAAGGGAGTGAAATTTTAAGATTGCTGGAGGAGTAGGAAACCAACTAAAAACCTCCCCTTAAGTGTTTCAATAGGCGCATTGATAGAGTATCCTAATAATGTGGTATATGGCTTGAAATAAAACACAGGTGTTAATCGAAGCCATCTAAAAGCTTGCATGTCTTCAATGATGTTTGCTTTGCCGTTGCTTTGGCAATTTATAGACCTTTCATGCCATCTAGGTGTCGATTGTTTCCAGCCTGCAATTTAGGAGGAACCGAGATTCCGCCGGACCGAAACAATGCACAAAAATATAGAAAAATCAGTTAACATTCTAGATCCATAACTGAAAAAAAAAAAAAAATTGAGATAATGCCATTACATACACACCCACACACACACACACACACACACACACACACACACCCACACACACACACCCACACACACACACACACCCACACCCACACACTCTCTTTCACTATCTCTCTCTCAAAAAAATACAAAATGTAATACAATATAAAATAAAGAAGCTAATAACTGAAAGGAATCCTAAAATATAATTATACAGAACATTTTTAACTCACGATATTTCTCCTACTGAGCTGCATCTCAATTCAACCCACACACAAACGAGCCCGGGTCCAAGACCAATCTATGGGGAAAAAAAAATAAAAAAAAAAATAAAAAAAGTGTTTGTTGCCCACTGCTTCCAAATTTCAGCTTTTCTAGTCCGAGTACGGCCAATTCTGATTATATAGTCGAACGGACACACATACAAATAGCCCGAACACGGGGAAAAAAAAAAAAAAAAAAAATGGGTATAGCATTTTTGTTTGTCGAAAGTGTGTGTGTGTGTGTGTGTGTGTGTGTGTGTGTGTGTGTGTGTTTGTGTGAATGTGTGTGTATGTGTGGCAATGAACGGGATAGAGAGGCATTCGTTCTTTATTTTTCTGTTCACGTGAAGCTTGAAAATGAAGCTTCAGCATTTACGAGTCCAACCGAACCCCAACGTACATGTGTGAGTTTATATGTGACACCAAACCTTTACCATGGCTATATTTTAGCCAACCAGATCCAACCAGACTGTATTTATATAGCCACAGTAAAACAATTTTTTTGAGATTTCAAGACATTTGCTCCGTTAGTTGGCGATTTTACGACCTTTCGCGTCACTTAGGTGTCAAAACTTTCCTAGCGAGCGAAAGCGAGCCTGCAATTTAGGATGAACCGGCCTTTGGCCGTGGCATTTTTGTAGCGAAAAATGCACTAATTTATCCTGAAGGGTGGTCTTGGGGGTATTTTTATAAAGTTTGAAAGAGGAACTGGCCTTTGGCCGGGACATTTTTCTACCGAGAAATATTTATATTATCTTATATATATATCTATAAATCATATATATATATATAGTCTAATTATATATATATATATAATTCATATAGATTATATAATAATATTATAGGCCTATATTGATCCAGTCATTTGATATAATTTAAGTAATATCTCTCTCAAATCATTAAAATGTTTACCCTCAACCTCTATGAAATCTATCTATCTATCTATTGCCTGACGCCGTGATCCCCGAATGGTTTGCCACGAACGAACTCGCCCCCATCCACCCCTGTCCCCAGTCAGGCGACGCCCCTCCCCCCAACCAGCACCACCTTCGTTCATGTACTTCCTCACTCCATCCTTCCACCTCATATTCGGTCCTACCTCTCCCCCTCTGTCCCTCCACCTCGCTCTCATACACCCTCTTAGTCCTTCTCTCGCTTTCCATACGTGTTCCAATATGGCCGAACCATCTCAATTTTTTCCTTTTCACACTTTCCATCACATCTACCTCCACACCACACCTCCTTCTAACTTCCTCCTTAGTCTGTCTATCCCTCCATGGAACTCCGCACGCACGCCTTAAGTAATTCATTGCCACTGCTCTCACTCTTGGTCTGAGTCTCCTCAACCAACGTCCATGCTTCGCTTCCGTAAGTCAGTGTCGGGATTACCACACTGTTCATGCAAGGACTTATTCACTTCCATACTGACCACCCTATTTCTTGTTACTGACTTGTTAGCGTTTCCGGCCTACAACCCTTTTCCCCTGTGTTAGCCCTCTCCCGCACCTCTTTCATACATAGTCCCCATCTTTAATCAACACACTGCCCCAGATCCTTAAAAGATTTGACTGATCTCCATAGCCTGACCGTTCAGCTTCACCTCACACTCTGTGACTTCACCCCTTTTTCGAAGACCATAACCTTGCTCTTCCCCGTATTTACCTTCAAAAAATTTTCGTTTTTTCGCACACTGTTCCAAACTCATTTTTTTTTATTTTACCAGACCCTGCAACTCCCAGTTCAGATATCACTCAATCAGAACTGTATCATCCGCAAACAGGCAGTATAGGTAGCTTCCACTCAATTCCCTCCCTTTTCAGCGATACACCAACATCCACTGCTCTTGATATAATTTCTTCTCAGTCCTCCATCCATATATACATTAAACAACGCAGGGGACATTAGACACCCCTTTTTCAAACCAACATTCAAGTCAAAGAACTCGCTCTACTCACTCTCCACACGTACTGCCGCCTTTGCACCCTCATACATGCTCTTCCCTGCTTTCAGCAACTTGCCCTCTACGACAGATATTCTAAGTACTTTCCACAAACCTTATCTATCCACTCTGTCATACGGCCTTCTCCACGTTCCATAAAGGCAACATACACTTTTTGTTTCTGCTCCAGATACGTTCTCCACAACACACTTCAGGGTAAAAATCTGATCTACCCATCCTCTTCCCTTCCTAAAACCTCCCTATGCGCGTCCGCCTATCCATTTCTCCGTTCTCACTCTCACTCTCTCAATCACTACCCTACTGTATACCTTCCCTCCTACGCGTAGAAGACATATTCCTCGGTGGTTACCACACACTCCTCTGTCCCCTTTGCCCTTAGTAGGGGGACTATTTATGCCATGCTTCCAGTCATCGGGTGCTTGCACTCCCCCTTCATCCCATGCTAGTTTGCACATTTTCCATAACCCATTCA
>CM064548.1:4579089-4680784 GCA_032716605.1 Paralithodes platypus | reverse complement strand
GAGTGTTTGTCCCCCCTGTCCCCTGTCCCTAGTATGGAGTGTTTGTCCCCCCTGTCCACTATCTGTGGGAGGGTTTGTGCCCCCCTGTCCACTATTATGGAGGTGTTTGTACCCCTGTCCCCTATTATGGAGGTGTTTGTCCCCCCCCTGTCCCCTATTATGGGAGTGTTTGTCCCCCCTGTCCCCATATTATGGAGTGTTGTGTCCCCCAATGTCCCCTAGTTTATGGAGGTTGTTTTGTCCCCCCCGTCCCCTAGTATTTTTTTTTTTTTTTTTTTTTGTTTTTTTAGGGAGTGTTTGTCCACCCCGTCCCCTATTATGGAGTGTTTTGTCCCCCCTGTCCCCTATTAGGGAGTGTTTGTCCCCCCTGTCCCCTAGTTAGTGGAGTGTTTGGTCCACCCTGTCCCCTATTATGGAGGGTTTGTCCCCCACTGGTCCCTTCCTATTATGGAGTGTTTGTCCCCCCTGTCCCTATTATGGAGTGTTTGTCCCCCCTGGTCCCCTATTATGGAGTGTTTGTCCACCCCTGTCCGTCTCCTATTATGGAGTGTTTGTCCCCCTGTCCCCTATTATGGAGTGTTTTGTCCCCCTGTCCCCTATTATGGAGTGTTTGTCCCCCCTGTCCCCTATTATGGAGTGTTTGTCCCCCCTGTCCCCTATTATGGAGTGTTTGTCCCCCCTGTCCCCTATTATGGAGGGTTTGTCCCCCCTGTCCCCTATTATGGAGTGTTTGTCCCCCCTGTCCCCTATTATGGAGTGTTTGTCCCCCCTGTCCCCTATTATGGAGGGGTTGTTCCCCCTGTCCCCTGTATGGAGGGTTTGTCCCCCCTGTCCCCCATTATGGAGGTTTGTCCCCCTGTCCCCTATTATGGAGGTTTGTCCCCCCTGTCCCTATTATGGAGGGTTTGTCCCCCCTGTCCCCTTTATGGAGGGTTTGTCCCCCCTACCTATTATGGAGGGTTTGTCCCCCCTGTCCCCTGTTATGGAGGGTTTGTCCCCCCTGTCCCCTATTATGGAGGGTTTGTCCCCCCTGTCCCCTGTTATGGAGGGTTTGTCCCCCCTGTCCCCTATTATGGAGGGTTTGTCCCCCCTGTCCCCTATTATGGAGGGTTTGTCCCCCCTGTCCCCTATTATGGAGGGTTTGTCCCCCCCTGTCCCCTGTTATTATACATCTTGCGGGTTTTGTTCCCATTGTGGCCTGTTCTTACTATTGTTGCAATGTAGTTATTAGATGTATCTTTTGTCTCTCTGCCCACCTCCTCCCACCCTCTCTCGTTGTATGTATATATAACGGTATATATATATATTCTCTCAATATATCTTCGCGATATTACCCTGAAGATGTCTTGAGAGAATAGACCAAAGCTTGATGTTCCAATGTTTAATTTTTCCTGCGAGTTTTGCTATACAATTTGATTACATGTATTTGTGATTTATTCTCCAAATATATATATATATATATATATATATATATATATATATATATATATATACAGGGTGTCCCGAAATAGGTGTGGCAAACTTTAGGATATGATTATTTAGATGATTGCAAGTATAATATGTTCTATAACAAAACTCCAAATCTCAACCGTTAAAGAGATATTCAAAAATGTATACGTCATCCTCCCCTGCATTGCTGTAATGGACTCTTCTATCTCAAATAGTCTCCAACTGGTCCAAAATGAGCTAATATGTATGATAATCATTTTGCAACTTAAGGGGAGATCTCCACTTGAGGGATGTTTTTCTTGACCCCTTTCTCCCTCATGTTTAGCCCCATTGCTTTTGATATTAAAACGTTTGCCCCATTAGTTTAGCGATTTTAAGAACTTTCACCCCATATTAAGACCTTTCGTGCAATTCAGGTGTCGATTCTATCCTGGCGAGCGATAGCGAGCCTGTAATTTAAGAGGAACCGGCCTTCGGCCGGGAAATTTTTCTACCGAAAAATGTACAAATTTATCTTGAAAGGGACTCAAGGGGGTGTAATTTTAAGCTTGATGGAGGTCTAGGGAACAAACTAAATACCTCCCCTTAACCTAACCATATATTGCCTTGATAGTAACATGGTGAAATCATTGCAGTTAAGTTTGCCTTAAGGGGGGTGACCTGCTTTTTGTTATTTCTGTCCTTTTCTCTTTCTCTGGCTTGTATCCATTCGGCCCCATCCAGCCAACTATTTTAAGACGTTTATCCCCATCTATGTGTCGATTTCTTCCTGGCGAGCGATAGCGAGCCAGCATTATATGAAGAAATCCGGCTTCACCGGAGACATTTTTCTATCGAAAAATTTACAAATGTAGCCTGCTGTCAAACAAAAATAAAATATGCTGGCTCGCTACCGATCACCAGTAAGAAATTGACACCTGGATGGGGATAAACGTCTTAAAACAGTAGGCTGAATGGGGCCAAATCGATACAAGCCAGAGAAAGATAGAAAAGGACAGAACAAAAACAGGTCACCCCCCTTAACCCATTCAATACCAGGGACGGCCTTTTCATCCTATTCTGGCAACTATTAGACGATTTCATTCAGCTTAGGAAGGACGTCTTGCAATAATTAGGATTCAAACTATCTCAACCAACCATTCTAACTACCACAGTTCCTTCCTAAGCTGTATAATATCGTCTAAATATAGCTAGAATAGAATATAACACACGTCGTTGGTACTCAAAGGGTTAAGTGGAATTACTTAAGAAAATGCCATTTGCAACAGGCAATAGCTCTGTAATGAGTCAAATTTTGAATTTTGCTTAAAGAACATTTGTTATGCTTGGAAAATGTGTCATAACTTAATCCCGAAGCTTGGCACGCCTATTTTGGGACACCATATATATATATATATATATATATATATATATATATATATATATATATATATATATATATATATATCGTATATACAGTATATATATATATTTATTATATATATAACCGTTTCATTGTGTTCTTCATACCGCACAACCTCTTGTTCTGTATTGGGATCCTGTTGTGTATACTGTATGTATTAAGTACTGTTCGCATGTGTGGGGAGGTTCCTTCCATACTGCACCTCTCGAAAAGGCAGTCAAACACATTTGCTATCATCAGCTCACATCCTCTTACTAATTCTACACAATCTCTCTCTCTCTCTCTCTCTCTCTCTCTCTCTCTCTCTCTCTCTCTCTCTCTCTCTCTCTCTCTCTCTCTCCTGCCACCATTACAATAATCAGTGTTCTTAAGAATGTCCTCAGTGTATATATATAACCCCTTCCTTACTGAGAGTAGGTGGCACCCGCCTTTCAACACATTCCCAATTTTTCATACTTATTCTGTCCAACTCTCTAACCTAAGAGTGAACATATATCCAAGTATTTCTTCCACCCAACAAGTAAACTCTGGAAATGTATCCATCTATCTTTTTCACATCCTATGACTTAAGGGATGATTTCCACTTGAGGGAATTTCTTCTGGACCCTTTTCTCTCTCATGTTTATCCCCATTGTTTTTTTTATATTTTAAGACGTTTGTCCCATTAGTTTGGCGATTTAAAGAACTTTCGGCCCATTTCTGTCAATTTAAATACTTTTCGTGCAATTTAGGTGTCGATCTTTTCCTAGCGAGCGATAATGAGCCTGTAATTTATGAGGAATCGGCCTTCGGCCGGGACATTTTTCTACCGAAAAATGTAAAAAAAAAATATCTTGAAAGGGGGTTTTAGGGGGTGTAATCTTAAGATTGATGGAGGTCTAGTGAACAAACTAAGCAGCTTCCCTTAAACTATTCTTATCTCCGTGTGTCCAGACATTTTGACTCTAATGTATTTTTCATTTGGTTCAGTAAAATGTATATATTGGGGGGTGGGAGTGGGGGGGGGGGGGAGGACATTCGTTACAGGTAGCTTTGCCTTTTGTCTCTTGCAACTTACACATGGGAAAGAAAAAAAAAAAAAAAAAAAAAAAGTGGTGTTTGGGCTGCTTGTATGGTTGGTTGACTGTTTACCTCACTGTGTCTTTGTACTTTTACCTCCATTATGTATTTGCTTTACTCTCTCTCTCTCTCTGTCTCTCTCTCTCTCTCTCTCTCTCTCTGTCTGTCTGTCTGTCTGTCTGTCTCTCTCTGTCTCTCTCTCTCCTCTCTCTCTCTCTCTCTCTCTCTCTCTCTCTCTCTCTCTCTCTCTCTCTCTCTCTCTCTCTCTCTCTCTCTCTCTCTCTATCTATCTATCTTTGTTCGTTGCCCTCCCTTATTAATTTTCTCTACTCTGTATGTTCCTCTTGTTTTTATTCTCTCTCTATCCCCATTATTATTATTCTCTCTCTCTCTCTCTCTCTCTCTCCTTCTTTTCTATCCTTTCCTTCAACTTTCCTTTTCTATCGGATATGCCATCTCTACTAGAATTAAGTCCTGACCACCTCGTTTGGATCGTAAGGTCTATGTGGCCAGTATATATATATGTAAATCTATGTCAATATCTATCTCTCTCTCCATTATTATTATTCCCGTTTATGGCCATCATGTGTGCCATTCTCTGCGGGACAAAGGGGCCGGACGGGAAAAATGGGCCGCGCAACAAGTCCGGAGAAAGGCGGGCCCATTCGTCTTCAAACTCCCGTGAAATCACTCCTGAACACACAGACACGCAGACGGGACGCACATACGCACACACACAGGATCTAACGTTCTCGCTCTGGCTCTGGCTCTCTCTCTCTCTCTCTCTCTCTCTCTCTCTCTCTCTCTCTCTCTCTCTCTCTCTCTCTCTCTCTCTCTCTCTCTCTCTCTCTCTCGCTCTCTCTCTCTCTCTCTCTCTCTCTCTCTCTCTCTCTCTCTCTCTCTCTCTCTCTCTCTCTCTCTCTCTCTCTCTCTCTCTCTCTCTCTCTCTACGATATGTAACTCACATACAACTTATTCTAGGGGAGTTACACATAACAATGTTTAAGGGGGGTGACCTGTTTTTGTTCTGTCCTTTTCTATCTTTCTCTGGCTTGTATCCATTTGGCCCCATTCAGCCTACTGTTTTAAGACGTTTATCCCCATCCAGGTGTCAATTTTTACTGGTGAGCGGTAGCGAGCCAGCATATTTTTTATTTTTGTTTGACAGCAGGCTAAATTTGTACATTTTTCGATAGAAAAATTCTCCGTCGAAGCCGGATTTCTTCATATAATGCTGGCTCGCTATCGCTCGCCAGGAAGCAATCGACACCTAGATGGGGATAAACGTCTTAAAATAGTTGGCTGAATGGGGCCGAATGGATACAAGCCAGAGAAAGAGAGAAAAGGAGAAAAACAAAACAAAGCAGGTGACCCCCCTTAAAGGGCCAAAACATACTGCCATAGAATAATTAGGCCTGGCAGTCAGCGGCCAACATAATGCCGTAATTATAACCATCATAAACTTAATAACTCTTCCATACCACTTATTAAGGGGAGGCAGACCGTTTTTCTGGACTCCCTTTCTCCCTAATGTTTAGCCCCACTAGTTTTGAGATTAGAAGATGTTCGGCCCATTAGTTTGGCGATTTTAACACCTTTCGGCCCATTTCATTGTCAATTTTAAGACCTTTCGTGCCATTTAGGTGTTGATTATTTCCTGGCGAGCGATAGCGAGCCTGCAATTTTAATACATTTTCTACCCCTATGGGAATTACACATTAAGCCTTTGAGTACCAGCGACGTATGTCATATTTTATTCTAGCTATATTTAGACGACATTTTTCGGCTTAGGAAGGATCTGTGGTAGTTAAATGGGTTGGTTGAGATAGTTTGAAGCCTTATTATGGCTAGAGGTCCTTCCTAAGCCGTCTATGTCAGGGACCAAAGGTATGATGAAATAAAAAAGATCGAGCCTCACACTTTCGTATACGCAAAACTTGATAAATTAGTCAAAAGACATGTTCACGATACAGTCTTCTTAAAGGATAAACAGGTGAACATAAACAGCTAAACAAGACAGCTAATTAGCTTAAGGGGGGTGACCTGCTTTTTGTTATTTCTGTCCTTTTCTCTCTTTCTCTGGCTTGTATCCATTCGGCCCCATTCAGCCAACTATTTTAAGACGTTCATCCCCATCTAGGTGTCGATTTCTTCCTGGCGAGCGATAGCGAGCCAGCATTATATGAAGAAATCCGGCTTCGCCGGAGACATTTTTCTATCGAAAAATGTACAAATTTAGCCTGCTGTCAAGCAAAAATAACAAATATGCTGGCTCGCTGCCGCTCACCAGTAAAAAATTGACACCTGGATGGGGATAAACGTCTTAAAACAGTAGGCTGAATGGGGCCAAATGGATACAAGCCAGAGAAAGATAGAAAAGGACAGAACAAAAACAGGTCACCCCCCTTAACCCTTTGAAGCTCTGACGCGTTTTAGAAGTTCATTTTGGCTATCATTAGACGATTTTATGCAGCTTAGGAAGGATCTGTGGGTATTAAAAGGGTGAATACTATCTCAATCAACTCTTTGACTTCCATATAATGTTACTAATCTGAATAAAATCGTCTAATAGTAGCCAGAAACAGAACAGAAACGCGTATTGGAGCTTGAAAGGGTTAATAATACAATTATTTGTTGTTTATATTATACTTGTAAATCTTTACCTAACGATAAAATATTAAGCGTGTGTTGCGTATACAATTTTGTAATAATTCAAGTGTCTATTAGGGACCTACGGCTCAGCAGACTATGCCAATTTAAAAAAAAATAAGTATATATCATATGTATCCTTTGTATTTTGATGGCAATAAAATGTATTAAACCCTTCAGACTCATATGACGCAGAGGTTGCCAGATTAGCAATAAGAAATAGAGTTCTCTCACTCTTATAATTTCCTCTCCAAAATTAGTTTTCTGCCCACAGCTAACTCAAAGACAACAAAGGTTTTAAATTATCCCTAATAGGCTCAAAATCGCGTCATATGACGGAGAGGGTTAAACTGTAAAGTTAATAGTTCCTTCATTATGACGGAGGTGGGGCCACCTCTTTTAATTCAAACGGGACAAGCAATCGAGCAGATATGTCAAGCATTTGTGAAGAGTAAACCAGTAAGTATGTATGGAGATCTACAGCCCGTTTGCTCCAGCCTCCCTGAGTGTAAATTGACCCTGTAGGAATAGGTTTTTAGACCATACCCGAAAGAGGATTTATGGAGCTCCGATCTTACTCTCAACCATCTTAACAATTTTACCAACTCACCTAAACTTCGTTAGATGCTGAAATAGCCTCACGAAAATATGCCAGGGCCTGGGATTGAACCCGGGACCCTTGGGCTATTAGGCGAACACTCTACCAGTAACACCAAGAAAGATATCTCCCCTCAATGACCCCGAGGCTGGTGTCTGAGGGAATGAAGGCACCTAGAGTAGGTAGGGCCTTGGTCCTGTAGGACTCTATGGGGTCAACGTCCTTTTCCATATCAATAATACCATACACTTGTTAACTTCATGAGCTTTTCAATTTACTAACAATTCTAATAAGATTTTCAAAGGATAATTGAATTACTTTTATATAATCCATACAAGATTAATGTACAAATGCTAACTATTACTTACGATATCCTAGGTAAGACTATAGTTTTAAGTTGGAGCTAAGACTCATAAATTTCGACCTGCCAAGCCCTCTCGAGGTGGGCACTTGTCGCTAAGGCCTCAGAAACAGGGTATCACACTAGAGATTAGGTACAAGCAATTATTAGGCCACATCCCAGCAATATATAGTAGATTCACAAAGTTAAAGTTATGCTCTATAATTAACTTTATACACCTGGAAGTTATTAAATGGCCAAAACAAATCAATGTCATTCTAATTTCAAACAACATTGCTCCGATTGTGACACCCCTTTTCTAAATTTAATATAATAATACCAAACCATAAGTTGTAATATACAGGGTGTTCAGAAAACATGTGTACAAAATGAAATGGGTGATAGGGAACACAGAATTAAACATGTTGTACTCCATGGAGGTATGTCCATAAATGCTTCCTTGCGGTGCTACAGGGTAGACAGTTTCAACGTAATTTCCCTAAATTTGTACCCTAACTTCTGTGTGAGTAATCCGTGTACATACAAACATGGTAATTTAATGTACACAACAGTATGCCATAAGACATCTTCGTTCAGTAAACAGTTCTGACTGATGATTAATGATTGTTAATCTTCTCTTTAATTTAATGTTCTTTTGTTTTTGCAGTGTACTGACATTAATAAAGTAATGTTCATACTGTTGTGTACATTAAATTACCATGTTTGTATGTAAACGGATTACTCACAGAGAAGTTAGGGTACAAATTTAGGGAAATTACGTTGAAACTGTCTACCCTGTAGCACCGCAAGGAAGCATTTAAGGATATACCTCCATGGAGTACAAACTGTTTAATTCTGTGTTCCCTATCACCCATTTAATTGTGTACACATGTTTTCTGAACACCCTGTATAAAGCGAGAGTAATGACCCTATGACCTATAAGACACCATTGGGCCTATTTGGTTATTTCGTTTTAATCAATACCATTTAATATTATGTCAACTGATATCTTAATCACGATTATAACATAATACCGAACATTTCAACTAATCTCAACACTGATGGGTTATTATTGGGCTTAAAGTGAGTGAACAGTAAATGTCTTGGTGTAAATATTGCCAAAATCAAGCCTAGTCAATTTAGACCCCTTACATGAGCTGCATGAAGTTAGGGGTCATAATTTTTAGTCTTGTCAAAATGAAGAGATTAAAACTATTTACGGTCTCAGCGTCGTAACTAAAAGTAAAGGGTAATTCAAATCCAAAAACCGTACGTAATAATGAATGAGTTTAATTAATTGATAATGTACGGTCTGCGTCTGTAATTTGTACAAATACAGTAATGTAATATTTATCCATTTAATATCCAGTTTAGCCACGAAATCTGAAAATAACTTTATTTGGGCACATTTTTCACGTTGGTTTTCTTTGTTAATGTACTAAGTTTGTCAAGTTCCTACACTCTACCTCCTGGCTTATAGTCTACATATACTGTAGGCTACCATACATTGCTTTCGTATCATAGACTCGAATTTTTGACACGATAAGTTAGTATTTGTCTTCTTTAATACATTACGATACAAACTACAGTAGACCTCATCAATACGCGGAATATAGAAAACGACACAATTACATAGGGTGAAAGAAAGTGGAAGCTATTTTATGGTAAACTTCAACAAATGTTTACACCTGCAGACTCCGAGACTGGATTCATCAAGGCATTTACAACCGGTATAGCTGGTTAACCCCTTCTGTACCGGCGGCATCCTTTATATTCTATTCTGGCTACTACTAGTTTATTTTATTCAGTTCAGGAAGGATCTCT
Organism: Paralithodes platypus; assembly: GCA_032716605.1. Taxonomy (NCBI): domain Eukaryota; kingdom Metazoa; phylum Arthropoda; class Malacostraca; order Decapoda; family Lithodidae; genus Paralithodes; species Paralithodes platypus. The sequence goes on along the minus strand of CM064548.1, from coordinate 4,671,463 downwards.
GGTAATTATAATGTAAAACTTGCAAAATAAACAAACTAAAACTGGGACGATACAAGATAAATGCAAAAGAACTGATCAAAATCGCTATGTGGAAACTACGCTTGATAAAATAAAATAAAAATAAAATAAAATAAAATAATATAATTTATAAGGCTTCAAACTTGCTCGGTCAACCCATTAAGGGGAGATTTCCACTTGAGGGATTATTTTTCTGGACCCCTTTCTCCCTCATGTTCACCCCATTGTTTTTGATATTTTAAGACGTACGCCCCATAATTAAGCCCTTTCGCCCAATTTATGTCAATTTTAAGACCCTTCATGCAATTTAGGTGTCGATTTTTTTCTGGCGAGCGATAGCGAGCCTGTAATTTAAGAGGAACCGGCCTTTGGCCGGGACATTTTTCTACCGAAAAATGTACACATTTATCTTAAAAGGGAGCCTAGAGGGTGTCATTTTAAGCTTGATGGAGGTCTAGGGAACTAACTAAAAATCTCCCCTTAAATAGCACAGATCCTTCCAAAGGTGCATACAATCGTCTAAATGTATCTAGAATATAATTATATATCAGACGTCGCTGGTACAGAAAGGGTTAACAATATCTGGTGCGATGTTTGGGAGATTATCATATTTAGTGTTTAATTATTATTGAGAATTTCGATTGTGTTTTTGCCGTTTTCGAGCAATGTGTTTTTAGTTTGCCCGCTAAACTAAGAAAAACGCGCCTCCCCAGAGCCCCTTCAAACTAATAAACGCTCCTCAGACCCTGCTTTAAGGGGAGGTTTCCACTTGAGGGAATTCTTTTCGAACTTCCTTCTCCCTCATGATTAGCCCCATTGCTTTTGAAATTTTAAGACGTTTGCCCCATTAGTTTGGCGATTTTAATAGCTTTCGCCCCATTTCTGTCAATTTTAAGACCTTCCGTGCCATTTAGATGTCGATTTTTTCCTGGCGAGCGATAGCGAGCCTGTAACTTAAGAGGAATCCGGCCTTCGGCCCGGGAAATTTTTCTACCGAAAAATGTACATATTTATCTTGAAAGGGGGTCTAGGGGATGTGATTTTAAGCTTGATGGAGGTCTAGGGAACACACTAGAAACCTCCCCTTAAACTATACACTATATGCAAAAATAAATCAGTAAAACATTGTCTCTACCAAAGGCCGGTTTCTCCTACATTGCAGTCTCGGTTGCGCTCGCCCAGGTAATGTCGACACCAGAATAGGGCAAGGTGGCTTACAATCGTTAAACAAATCGAGGTGAAAGTCCTTAACATCTCCGAACTATAGTTAGGGAAAGAGACCCGCGTCGCACCAGATGGGGTTATTGTGTTAAATCGATGGTAACTCAAACTCATCCTCATTAAGGGGAGGTTTTTAGTTTGGTTTCTAGATATCCTTCAAGCTTAAGATTACACCCCCTTGAGCCCCTTTCAAGATAAATTTGTACATTTTTCGGTAGAAAAATGTCCCGGCTGAAAGCCGGTTCCTCTTAAATTACAGGCTCGCTATCGCTCGCCAGGATAAAATCGACACCTAAATTGCACGAAAGGTCTTAAAATTTACGGAAATGGGACGAAAGTTCTTAAAATCGCCAAACTAATGGGGCGACTGTCTTAAAATCTCCAAAGCAATGGGTCTAAACATGAGGGAGAAAGGGGGCCAGCAAAAAATCCCTTAAGTCGATATCTCCCCTTAAGAAAACTGATGCACGATTTATGATGCCATTAAGAGGAGCTTAGCCTTTCAATTCCTATAATTACCATTTAATTGATAGATATAAAATGTATGCAAATGGTTATACGACTGATACATATAAGGTGATGGTGAAGTTGATGAATCCAAGGCCTGTTTATTGGATTTTGTTTTTGTTTTCTGTTTTTGTCTATTCAATTCAAATGTTCTATTTTGCCTATAAACAAATTACAGAGTATAATTATAAATATATGCCCATGTAATTTATACATGCTCTTGGGTATCATGATGTGCCAGATATAGGAGTGAAGGATTGTGTGTTAGCCATCATTTATATATTTTGTATTTGTACCGTATACTGTATATTAGAGTGCCCGGGAGTTCATGTGTACTCTTTATTACACCTTTCACTCTTATTGTGTATTAGCCTTGTTTTAGTGCTCTCTCTCTCTCTCTCTCTCTCTCTCTCTCTCTCTCTCTGCACCTTTATATATATATAATTATATATACCTGAATATATTCTTTCTCTTGAATCGGATATTTTTCTTGCCTCCCTCCTCTTCTTCCCTTTCCTCTTTTCTTATTGTTTGTTGGCTTATACCTTCCTCATTCCTCTTACCCTTTATCCCTCTTTCCCTGACTCCCTCTTTCTTATATACTCCTCCCCCTCTTTATTCGTCTCGTCCCTTTACTAATCTTGTATTGTTCTTCTTCGTTTGTTTCCTTCTATCATTCCATTCATGTTATTCCTCCTCCTCCTCCTCCTCCTCTTCCTTCCCCCTCCCTGCTACTCTTTCTCCTCCTCCTTGTTCCCCTGTTCGTGTGTTTATCCTTACCACTCCTCGCTCCCTCTCCTCTTCCATCCTCTTCGTACATATCCTCCTCCTCCTCCTCCCTCTCCTGATCCTCCTCCCCCTCATCCCCTTCCCCTCTCCTCCTCCTCCTGATACTCCTCCCCCCTCACCCTTCCCCTCTCCCTCCTCCTCCTCCTTCTCCTAGACTCCTTGTCCCCTCCTCCTCCTCCTCCTCCTCCTCCTCCTCCTCCTCCTCCTCCTCCTCCTCCTCCTCCTCCTCCTCCTCCTCCTCCTCCTCCTCTTCCCTCGTATACCTCCCAACGGACTGAACTTTGGCGGGTAAATGTTAATCATAGTGTTTTACGTATTTTTCTTGAGCAAGTCGGCGAAATTGCTTCCATTATGGCTGTGGTGATTACGGTGTTGCGTTGTTTAGGAGGGAGAGTTCCGTAGAGTTACATGTATACACGGACTACACAGTGTTGGCGGTCTCTACTAGGCAGTCCGGTCATAAATAAAAAAGGAAAACAAATAGGCTAGGGTTTAAGACAAGTATGGATAGCAAAGTGTAGAGAGAGAGAGAGAGAGAGAGAGAGAGAACACAAAATTGGGGGCGGGAGGGGGTACAAACAGAAAAACACACTCAACCAGAGAGGACGAGAGAGTTACAAGGAAGTTACAATGAATAGTTAGTGTAATATAGCTCTTGCGTTCCATTCTGGGGAGATAGTCAAGGCAGAAAAAGAGATAAACTGTGTATATTGCATTACACCCCCGTATAGTGGTACATGCAAACCAAAATGTCTGTCTGTCCGAGAACTCCTCCTAGACCGTTTGACGGATTTTCACCAAACTTCACACGAACCTTCGGTGCGTGAATGCGACGGTAATTAAAACAAAAATTTGAATTTGTGCAATAGTTATGATTTTAGGTGCAAAAACATGTCCCCCCCCCCCCCTCCCTTTCAGGACCCCCACCCCCCACCCTGTACCTATTTCCAAGCAATGATTATGGCGTTCTGTGTGTGTGTGCCCCGTAGGGGCACACACACACAGAACGTCATCGTTAAGGGGGCGAAAAAAAACTCGCCCGCATTTGTTAAATTAAGTTAGTTTAATTGACATTAGAAGGTGACAATTGTAGAGATAATGATAGTAGTAGTGATGATGGTGGTAATATTAGTGATGATGGTAGTAGTAGTGATGATGGTGACAATTGTAGTGATGATGATAGTAGTAGTAATAATGGTGGTAATATTAGTGATGATGGTAACCCTTCGCATAGTTGGGTATGCCGTTTTGATTTTGGGCGAAACGGCATGTCTAATTTAGTTTAGTTGACATTAGAAGTGATGGTAGTAATAGTGGGGATAATGTTGATAGTAGTGATAATGGTGATTATAGCAGTGATGATGGTTGTAGATTTAGTGATAATGAAGACAGTAGTGATTGATGGTAGTGATGATGATAACAGTAGTAGATATGATGGTGACAGTACTAGTAGTAGTGATGATGGTCATAATAGTCTTTATGATGGTGACAGTAGTAATGATGATTGTAAGATGAAGGTGACAGTATTAGTGATGTTGGTAAGTAGTAGTGATGATGGTGAAAGTTGTAGTGATGAGAGTAGTAGTGATGATGAGAGTAGTAGTGATGATGGTGAGAGTAGTAGTGATGATGGTGAAAGTTGTAGTGATGAGAGTAGTAGTGATGATGAGAGTAGTAGTGATGATGGTGAGAGTAGTAGTGATGATGGTGAGAGTAGTAGTGATGATGATATCAATGATGATAGTGACTGGTAGTGTTAGGGAGCCCGCCTCGTTTTTTGTTTTCCATCTCTCTCCCTCTCTCTCTGGTTTGTATCCATTCGGCCCCATTCAGCCTACTCTTTTAAGACGTTTACCCCCATCCAGGTGTCAATATTTTCCTGGCGACCCGTAGCGAGCCAGCATATATATATTTTTGTTTTGACAGCAAGCTAAATTTTTAAATTTGCTATAGAAAAAAAATCTCCGGCGAAGCCGGATTTCTCCATACAATGCTGGCTCGCTGTCGCTCGCCAAGAAGATATCGACATCTGGATGAGGATAAACGTCTTAAAACAGTTGGCTGAATGGGGCCGAATGGATACCGTACAAGCCAGGGAAAGAGAGAAAAGGAGAGAAAGATAAACAAAAAGCCGGTGACCCCTCTTAAAGGGAGATTTTTTTTTTTCTGGACCCAGTTCTCACTTATGTTTAGCTCGATTCGTTTTGAGATTTTAAGACGTTTGCTCAATTAGTTTGGCGATTTTAAGACCTTTTGTGCTATTTAGGTAGCTATTTTAAGACCTTTTGTGCTATTTTAAGACCTTTTGTGCTATTTAGCTGGCTATATTAAGACCTTTTGTGCTATTTAGGTGGCTATTTTAAGACCTTTTGTGCTATTTTAAGACCTTTTGTGCTACTTTAAGACCTTTTGTGCTATTTAGGTGGCTATTTTAAGACCTTTTGTGTTATTTTAAGACCTTTTGTGTTATTTTAAGACCTTTTGTGCTATTTAGGTGGCTATTTTAAGATCGTTTGTGCTATTTTAAGACCTTTTGTGCTATTTTAAGACCTTTTGTGCTATTTAGGTGGCTAATTTAAGACCTTTTGTGCTATTTAGGTGGCTATTTTAAGACCTTTTGTGCTATTTAGGTGGCTATTTTAAGACCTTTCGTGCTATTTTAAGACCTTTTGTGCTATTTAGGTGGCTATTTTAAGATCTTTTGTTCTATTTTAAGACCTTTTGTGCTATTTTAAGACCTGTTGTGCTATTTAGGTGGCTATTTTAAGACCTTTTGTTCTATTTTAAGACCTTTTGTGCTATTTTAAGACCTTTTGTGCTATTTAGGTGGCTATTTTAAGACCTTTTGTGCTATTTTAAGACTTTGTGCTATTTTAAGACCTTTTGTTCTATTTTAAGACTTTGTGCTATTTAGGTGGCTATTTTAAGACCTTTTGTGCTATTTAGGTGGCTATTTTAAGACCTTTTGTGCTATTTTAAGACCTTTTGTGCTATTATAAGACCTTTTGTGCTATTTAGGTGGCTATTTTAAGACCTTTTGTGCTATTTTAAGACCGTTTGTGCTATTTAGGTGGCTATTTTAAGACCTTTTGTGCTATTTAGGTGGCTATTTTAAGACCTTTTGTGCTATTTTAAGACCTTTTGTGCTATTATAAGACCTTTTGTGCTATTTAGGTGGCTATTTAAGACCTTTTGTGCTATTTAGGTGGCTATTTTAAGACCTTTTGTGCTATTTAGGTGGCTATTTTTTCCTGGCGATTGATAGCGAGCCTGTAATTTAGGAAGGAACCGGCCTTCGGCCAGGAAATTTTTCTATCGAAAGATGTACACATTTATCTTGAAGGAGGGTCTTGGTGGGTGTTTTTTTGTTAAGCATGATGGAGGTCTAAGGCGGAAACTAAACAAATCCTATAAATATATATATAAATGAGGAAATATATACGCCCCTCCCACCTTAAAGGGGGTGACCTGCTTTTTGGTATTACTCTCCTTTTCTCTCTTTCTCTGGCTTGTATTCATTCGGCCCCATTCAGCCAACTATTGTAAGACGTTTATTCCCATCTAGGTGTCGATTTCTTCCTGGCGAGCGATAGCGAGCCAGCATTATATGAAGAAATCCGGCTTCGCCGGAGACATTTTTCTATCGAAAAATGTACAAATTTAGCCTGCTGTCAAAAATATTAAAACATTTGCTGGCTCGCTACCGCTCACCAGTAAAAAAATTTACACCTGGATGGGGATAAACGTCTTAAAACAGTAGGCTGAATGGGGCCAAATGGATACAAGCCAGAGAAAGAGAGAAAAGGAGACAAAAAAGCAGGTCCCCCCCCCCCTCCCCCTTAAACAGTACATACGGGTGCTGCTGGTTTGAAGACTCTTAAATTAAACCAAAGAGTCTATAGAGGTCAATATCATCCTTACTGTGTGTGTTTGTGTTGGAGAGAGATGACGACTTATTGGGTGAGATAATGGTGATGATAAATTGTGATATCCAGATAAAGCTTGAGGGGGAGATTTCCACTTGAGGGATTTTTTTTTCTTTACCCCCTTCTCCCTCATGTTTAGCCCCATTGCTTTTGAGATTTTAAGACGTTCGCCCCATTAGTTTGGCGATTTTAAGAACTTTCACCCAATTTATGTCACTTTTAAGACCTTTCGTCCCATTTAGGTGTCGATTTTTTCCTGGCGAGCGATAGCGAGCCTGCAATTTAAGAGGAATCGGCCTTCGGCCGGGACATTTTTCTACCGAAAAATGTACAAATTTATCTTGAAAGGTGGTCAAGGGGGTGTAATTTCAAGCTTGATGGAAGTCTAGGAAACACACTAAAAACCTCCCCTTAATTCTTTAAACCAGATAACAGGGTTGCTTATTGATAACAGTATAATAAAACATATATATATATATATATATATATATATATATATATATATATATATATATATATATATATATATATATATATATATATATATATATATATATATATATATGTATTGGAACTCCCACGCTATTTGTAATTTAGGTGTGGCAATTGGTGTGGATTTATAGACCTAATTTATTTCACATTAAATGACAAATCTGATATATTCAGTACTGAACCGTATATGATTAAGTTTTTAAGGAATATCTATTTAAAATTTATAGTTCTATAATTTGGTCCCTTGCCTAAAAGCGATTTTGTGCATTTGCCTTATTCGTGAAATAGCAATACGGGCTCTAAGGAAGCTCAAAGAAAATATTATATATATATATATATATATATATATATATATATATATATATATATATATATATACCGGTATATATAAATATATATATATATATATATATATATATATAAATATATATATATATATATATATATATATATATATATATATAATAATAATAATATTACTGTGTAGTGGACTAAACTAATCGATGGTATTGAATTTATGATAAATTGATTCCAAAGTTATTAGATAATTTGTTCACAAACAGACACAGACACTAATCGACGACCAATTGAGTCTCCGCAACTGCTAATGGCGAAGAAAATTGAACTCATTACTTCAAAATGATCCTAATATCCCGGTGGATCATATATACTTTAATTAATTTCATTGGGGGTGTTTGGTGTTGTGGTGAAATTAATTAAATAAAGATTATTAGTAGGTTCAAGGATATTTCGTCGAGAGGCCGGTCTATATGATCTGTGCCCCATGAATATGCTTTCCTCTCACTTAAACAGTAGGCTACCATAGCGCGGTTGGGAATATGAACATGATTAGATTAATATCCAGTATTCGAGAATGGATAATAAGTCGTAGGCGTGTGCATAAACCTTTAACCGTCCTTATCTGGTGGTGTAATGGTTAAGGTGGCAAAAATCTGTGTGTGATAACCCAGGTTCGAATCCCGGTGGATCATATATACTTTAATTAATTTCATTGGGGATGTTTGGTGTTGTGGTGAAATTAATAAAAATAAAGAATGTAACTAAAACGGTCAATTTCTATCTGCTGACCTCCATCTATTTTATCATTAATCCTAATTAGTATAGTGCCATAGGTGTGTGTGTGTGTGTGTGTGATTCCTTCGATTATTACCTTCATATCTTACTATAATTGCCTGGTAAGCAAGTGTTCCTGGGTCATTAAGGGAGCCCACCTCACTGTTTTTATCTTTCTCTCCCTCTCTCTTTGGCTTAGGTATTCATTCGGCCCCATTCAGCCAACTGTTTTAAGACGTTTATCCCCATCCAGGTGTCGATTTTTTCCTGGCGAGCGATAGGGAGCCAGCATTGTATGGATAAATGCGGCTTCGCCGGAGACATTTTTCTATCGAAATTTTTTCAAATTTAACTTGCTGTCAAAACAAAAAAATATATATAGGCCTATGCTGGCTCGCTACCGCTCGCCAGGAAAATATTGACAACTGGATGGGGGTAAACGTCTTAAAACAGTAGGCTGAATGGGGCCGAATGGATACAAGCCAAAAAGAGAGGAAGAGAAAGAAAAAAAAATATAGTGAGCAATGTGAGTGATGTAATAACAACTTGTTTGCCATAATGGAAAGGTATTTACTGGTTTCGTCTCGATTATAATAAACACATACAGACAAACATCAATATAGCCTAACGCTCAATCGTGTATTTACTTAATATCAATAATTAATGGTATTCATATTTCTTATAAATATATGTATATAATTATGAAAGACCGATGGGACATTCCTTCAACCGAAGCCAAGGTGCTACAAGGCATCGAGACATGGCATCGAGAGAGGTTTAAACTGCATTGTTACCAATGTAGCAAATTTACTGCTAGATATAGATATATAAATGTTCATCAAGCTATGCATTTCAGCGCTCGGCGACAAAATTACAGCTATATTTTAAATAATTCTGTAATCTATATATAATATTGCATAAATCAAACAGTCGTTTTAACGGCATTGGATGAGTGGACACTTTATATAGTATTTTGCGACTTAAGAAATATAATTTAGCAATCTCCGCTAAAGAAATAGCCAGTTGGCAACTCTGCTCAGAGTCCAGCTGGTCACCGTGACGTGCGCGTGTCGTTTCTGTAATCAGCATTTTCACTTCATTCGTAGTCAGCGGACACATTCTATTCCTCGGCCTGTCACCGTGAGAGAGAAGCACCACACAACCATGGCGGCTTGTAGTACCAATTGCTGTGATGGAAACTTTGATCAGGTGAGCTGAGTGACTTTATTTGACACTTGTACCTAGCCTAACCTAACCTAGAGGAGCTTAGAACCAGTGTCAACATAGCCTAAACATTGTTTGGCAAACGGCATGGATGAACAAAACCATTTCCTTTAGGCTAATTTTGTGGAAGTTGCACTTGATGATGGATGGGTGTGTCAGTAGTTGAGAGGGTAAGATCCTGTGTAGTGGGTGAAACTGGTTTTCAGATGCCTATTTAGGCTAGGCTACTAAGAAATATTGACCAATATCTTTAACCTAACCTAGTAGCCTATAGGCTAGGCCTATTTCTGAATGTAAAATGTAAAACAATATTGTAACATTAAGATATAGGCTAGGCTATCTCAATAATTTGGTAATGTTACAAACTTACTTACTTACTAACTTGGTCATAGGCCTACTTGGTAGAATTCCGTCCTCTGTGGACGCAGCTAAAGTGGACCTCCGCTGCAGCCAGGCAGCTCCGCAACTCCCTCGTTCCGTCTATTTACTAACGAGTACAATATATTTGGTTTAGCCTAGCCTAATGTTATTTTGGTAGGCTAAATTTCTATAGCCTAATTGCACCTAGCCTATACGAGCTAAACAAAATATTATTGTATTTAACAGGAAGGTACAACGAGGTAAGTGATGTGGTATAGGTGGCAATATGCGGAAATGGATTATAAGGGCATTCCGCCCCCTCTGCCAAAAGTCTATCAATCTAGATGTGACACGGATTTACAATGTTTCAGAGAGACATTAGCCTAACCTAACCTAGTATTATGGGTGGGGGCTGCCGCCCCCACACCCCCGCTGGTTGGGTAAAACGGTAGAAATCCAGTTGGGGTGGAGTGAATAACCGTAGATTTTCGTAAGGGGGTAAGAGGGGGGCAGAATGCCTTTATAATCCATTTCCGCATATTGCCACCTATACCACATCACTTACCTCGCCGTACCTTCCTGTTAAATACAATAATAATTTGTTAAGCTCGTATAGGTGCAATTATAGAATAATACCGTTATTTTAATACCACAAATTTTGTTGATAGGCCTAGGCCTATATTTGAAGATGAATATTGAATCTAGGCCTAGCCTATATGCTCTAAAGAGTATAAGAAAATTTGCGGTTTAGGCTAATGTTATTTTAATGGACGTGGGTATTTGCACGGTTGCACCCGACCGTGAAAATACCGCGAGTGGTATTTTCACCCGACCGTGTTAATAACACTGAACGTTATTTGCACCCGATGGTCATCTTATTTTGCAGGGTGTCAAACCGGAGTAATATGGTTTGAAGATTTGAATGAATGTGAGAAGGAATACAAGAAAATTAACGAGAAATAGCTTTGTTTTGGTCATGTTATCACTTCCAAAGACATAATTTGAACTATAAACAACAATTTTATCTTTACATAGATGATAATAAAGACAAAAATAATGGATTTGGCTTTCGTTTGACACCCTGTTATTTTGTGATAGGCTACCGACATTAATACAGACCCACTTATAGGCTACTGCTTAAATTTAATTTTTGTCCTTATCTAGCATTACTGTACAGCTTTTCGCAGCGACTGCAATCCTCCAGTAACACGCTGATTGTAGCTCTTTGGTCTAGTGATCATATCTATGAATCCCGTATTATATCTCACTGGCAGAAGCTGCTGCACACATAGTATGTACTGTAATGTAATTTATAGGTCTAATTGAACTATGAGCAATGATCTGTGCAATAGGTGTTAACCAACATTGAGCAATAGCCTTAGTTAGCCTATCTGTGTTATATTGTGACAAAATGTGATATGTGCTCTATTCTGTAAATAGGCCTACTGTATTTTTTATTTTATTGTGTCTTTATTAATATATCTTTGTGTATAATTATTATCTGTGCTCTGACGAGAAGTGTATGTGATATGGACCATTAGGTCGTACTGTATTTATACTGTATCTATCTTATGTGTCTGGAATAAAGAATTATTATTATTATTATTATTATTATTACTGTTCTTGTTTTGTATGTATCTCCCATCATGTCACAAACAGCTTGTAGAACATTTTGAATAATTTCACCAGTTTCATATCTCACAAATTCATACACAATTCCAATGAGCTTTGCCCATTTCATCATATTTCTAACGTCTTGCAAAATAGGCCTAACTATTTTGGAATACTTCATAATATAATTAAGTTGTTTGTTTGCTGGTTGCATATTAACACTTCACTCGTCTCGTTTCATTGATCATCAGATTCTGTCAAACGGCGATGTTGGCTGTAGCCTAGTATAGCCTAGTTGCAGTTCTAAGTTTACTTCATGATTGTGAATTAGATTTGATGAGGTCAGCTTAAGGCCATCTTTTGATGCAGACAGGGACACTGGTATTAATGAGCTGGGCCTATAATTAGGCCTTATACTTTGGGTTGAGTGTAAGAGGGATCTGCCTTGTGTGGGCCAATCGGCTTTCCGCAGACTCCCATTTTCTTATGTTCTTATAGATTGGCAACCACATGGTAGATACGGTCCTTTTTTTTATCCGTTTACCCACCCCCTTGTCTCTTGGTGCTTATTATCTGCTTCAATAGTACATCAAGACTTTACTCTAGGCCTATAGCCTATACACTTCCCGATTATTTTTTTGTTTCCTAATTCCGTAAATAACTTGTTAAATTGTTCAAATGTTGTAAAGTTTGTAAGCGTAAAAACTTCAGTAAATTTATGAAAAAGAATAAGATATTCTGCTCACTGGTTCACATGTATTATTCTATAGGCTAAGTGAAATCTATAGTGTTGTATGGCAATTTAAGAAAAACTGAACGGAGTGATAGGCCTAATTTATGAAAAAAGATACTCCGCTCACTGCTTCACATACATAAGAACATAAGAAAATGGGAGTCTGCAGAAAGCCGATTGGCCTAAGCAAGGCAGATCCCTGTCCCACACAACCCCAATTACAAAGCCCAATTATAGGCTCAACACTCTAATACCCTGAGGATCATCTTACCAAAACGGTTAGAGATTAACGCAGGATTACGGGGGTCTGCAGAGCGCTGATTGGCCCAACCCTGCTGATCCCCCTTCACACCCAACCCTTCTCGTCCATATGCTTATCCAATTTTATCTTAAAGCTCCCTATCGTTTTTAATCCCACTATAGCACTTGGTAGTCCATTCCACCCATCTACAACTCTGTTACCAAACCAATATTTGCCTATATCTTTTCTGAAACAAAATTTATCTAATTTGAAACCATTGGTACGAGTTCTTTCGCTATCACTGAGCTTTAGTACATTTGTCATGTCCCCTTTGTTAATCCCACTAACCCACTTGAACACCTCTATCATATCCCCTCTAACTCTGCGTCTCTCTAACGAATGTAAGCCTAATTTCTTCAACCTTTCTTTATACGGAAGATTTCTAATATTATGGATCATTTTTGTCATTCTACGTTGTACTCTCTCCAATGAATCTATGTCCATTCTGTAATAAGGACACCAAAATTGAACAGCATAATCCATATGGGGTCTCACTAATGACAAGTAAAGTTTTAAGATAACATCAGCAGTTCTGTTACTCACACTCCTTGAGATGAACCCGAGAATCCTGTTTGCCTTGTTTCGAACGCTTATACACTGTTTTCTAGGCTTCAAATCATTGCTAACAAACACACCTAGATCTTTCTCACAATTAGAGTTTTCTAATTCCACATTAGCTAGTTTTATATTTAACATTTGTATGCATCTTCCCTATCTTTAATACCTTGCATTTGTCATGTTAAACTTCATCTGCCAATTTACTGACCATTCGTGTAAGGTATCTAGATCCCTTTGGAGGCACTCTATATCTCTATCTGAATCAATTGTTCTCCCCATTTTGGTATCGTCTGCAAATTTACTTATCCTACTAGTTATACCTAAATCAAGGTCATTTATGTATATAACAAACAACAGAGGACCTAATACAGATCCCTGGGGGACACCACTTTTGACTGCTCCCCATTCTGACTTCGTACCATTTATGCTGACTCTCTGCTTCCTACCAATTAGCCATGACCTAATCCATCCCAACAACGCCCCACCTATTCCATGCGCCTCAACCTTTCTCATCAATCTCTCATGGGGGACTCTGTCGAAAGCTTTACTGAAATCTAAATATATTATATCATATGACTTGTCATTATCTACTGCTTCATATACCTCTGAGAAAAAACTAAGCAAATTAGTAAGGCAAGAACGTCCCTGAGTGAATCCATGCTGAGAAGAATTTATTAAATTAAATGTATCTAAGTGGTTTCTAATTTTACTAGCAATAATTGACTAGTAGCTTTCCTATGATTGATGTAAGACTAATGGGACGGTAATTTGATGCTATTGATTTGTCACCTTTTTTGAAGATCGGAACTACGTTTGCAAGCTTCCAAGCTTCTGGAACTATACCTGTCTCCAATGACTTGTTAAATAAAAATGTTAATGGGTAACTTAACTCATCCCTACATTCTTTTAATACTCTAGCATATACCTCATCAGGACCAGGCGATTTATGAGGTTTCAGTCTGTCAATTTCCTTAAGCACATCATTTCTACTTATAGTAACCGTACTTAACCTATTTTCTATACTATCGCTATATACCTTACGGACTTCTGGAAACTGTGCCAAATTTTCATTAGTGAAAACGGAAAGAAATTGACTATTTAATGTACTGCACATTTCTAAATCATTTTCTGTCATTTCTCCTATCGAAGTTTTAAGGGGACCAATTACATCTCTAACCTTGGATTTATATAGTTGGTAAAAAGCTTTAGGATTATTTTTTGAGTCATTGGCAAACTTAATTTCATAATTTCTTTTTTCTTTCCTAATATCCTTTTTTACCTGTCTTGATAGATTCTGATAGTAAGCAAGTAGGTGAATTTCGCCTTTTCTAATTTTTCTATATATTCCTCTCTTTTGTCCTAGAAGATCTAATAGTCTATTATTCATCCATTTGGGTTGGTTCTGTGTTGATCTCAATTTTCTTTTGGGGATGTATTTATTTTGTGCATTGAATACTGACTTGATAAAATTATCGTATGTATCTACCAAGATTGACGTCTCTTCCTGACTTAAGATGACAGGTGCCTGAGAAGGGGTACACTCATTTGGACACCTGGATCGACTTAATTTTTTTGACCATTGGGTCCGCTAATAGGGCTCTTCTTAACCCACCATAATTGGCTTTTCTAAAGTCAGGTATTAATGTTGTATTCTCTCTGGTATTACCTTTCCATTGTATATTAAAATACACAGAATTGTGGTCACTATTTCCTAGGTGGTCCCCTATCTCTACATTATTTACCATATGTTCATTGTTACTGAAAACTAAATCGAGAATATTATTACCTCTAGTCGGCGTATCTATGAATTGAAATAAAAAACTATCTTGTACTACCTCTATAAACTCCTCAGAATCAGAGTCTCCTATTTGATGCTGCCAATCTATATTCGGAAAATTAAAATCCCCCATAATGCACACATTGCTAAACCTTGATGCCATTTTAATTTCCTCCCATAATGACGTTCCGTCATTTCTACTCATATTTGGCGGTCTATACAAGTATACATAACTCCAATAACTATGGTCTCACTACCTTCGTTAACCTCTACCCAAACACTTTCATTATCGTTATTTAGTCTAATACCTGATTTAATACAGCTTTTTAATGTACTCCTGACAAACACTGCTATACCGCCACCCCTCTTACTTGTTCGGTCATATTTAACCCGTACAGCCCCAGCGACGCGTCTGACGCGTCAGTGATATATCTAACGCACAGCCCCAGAGACGCGCCGACCGTAACCTCAGGTGTAGCCACTCAAGAGGGCTCAGATTTGTATGGGAACTGTGTACGTATCCCACGCAACCGTGCCGATGGTTGAAAACTCTCAAAGTCCACGTGCGTGCGCGTGAGCGCGCAATAACCTGATTTTTTGGGTTAATTGCCTTCAATTTTTATACTTGTAAAATACGTTTTCGGGGGCTCTGTAGGACCATTTTTTAAGCTTTTTGAGCGGTTTTTCGTGGTTTTTCCTTCATTCCTAACCCATTCGCTATTGTTTCTGGAATATAAAAAAAAAAATGAAAACCGGCCGGGTGCTGGTGAACAAACATTACAAAACTAGCCGGGGCTCCACGGGTTAAACAAACTATATCCTGGTATATCAAATTCTGCTAAAAAATGCCTGGTTTCTGTATTAATCCACGTTTCAGTTAGCGCTATTATGTCTATATTTTCTTTGCTAACAAGGGCTCTAAGTTCGTTCATTATGTTACATAGACTCCTACAGTTTGTGTAATATACTCTCAATTTACTTCTTTTCTTTATACCTAATTTACCTTTGTTTTTAGCGACATTTCCATCTTCCGTTGCACCATCACTACTATCATTTGCATTATAGTCATCATTTTTAGCATGAGACTGAATATCCTTATCGCTTTCGCCTGACGCTAAAATTGTTCCATTTAACCTCTCATTTACACTCTCAATATTTCTGTTCAAAACCCCACAACCACCCTATCTAAAGAGCTAGCTAATGTAGAAACCCCTAACCGTGAAAGATGAACCCCATCCCTTGCGTACATCCCATCTCTCCCATAGAAACTATCCCAGTTATCAATGAATGGTATTGCTTTTTCTTTGCAATATTTCTCCAAACGGCAATTGATACCAATCGCCCTGGATGTCCATTCCTTGGGAACTCCTCTTCCGGGTAGGATACAATGTACTACAGGGATCCCTCCCTTCATCCTAACTTTATCTAACACATCCCGATACTGCTGCAGCAGTTCCTCACTTCTACCCTTACCAACATCGTTACTCCCGGCACTGAGGCAGATAATGGGGTTATCTCCACTATCTTCCAAGATGTGGTCCATCTTCTCTAAAACCCTCCCAACTCCATGGCCAGGCAGACACACAACCTTCCTAAGTTTAGTGCAGGTAGCCCTAACTAAATGTCTTACCATGGAGTCGCCCACAATCGACACAGACTTACCTTTCCCTCGGGAGGATCCAGCAGCTGCAGTTGGAGAACCCCCGGTGGTGGCAGAAGCTCCCTTGGTGGTGGTGGGGGTAGTGGTGGTGGTAGGTAGCACAGCATCAGAGGTTGGAGCTGAGTCGGCGGCAGGCACTTCGGTTATCCCTCCCTTATCCTGACTATCTTTTCCCTCACATTCGTCTCGCAAAGGAGAGAATGTATTTGTCACACTCATACCTATTCTACTATCCTGCTTCTTGAGTGTGACTTTCCCACCCGTATTTTGAACAACCTGCCATGAATACAATTTTTCATCAACTTCCTCCCTTTTCCCCTTACTTGACTTTATTTCCTCTTGGCTAAGCTAATATACATACTGTATATTATTCTATATTTGTCAGCTTCACTTTGTTATATTGTTCGATTTGCTATATTTAAGCCTGTATCAAAATATTTATAAGACGACCCATAAGACGACGATTGGGTGCAAATACCGTAGTGTTATTTACACGGTCGGGTGCAAATACCGCTCGTGGTATTTTTACGGTCGGGTGCAAATGCCCACTCCGTATTTTAATACCACAAATTTTGTTGATATATTTGAAGATTAATAATGAATCTATATGCTCTAAAGAGTATAAGAAAATTTGTTTTAACCCTCAGCGAAACCTAATAAAAAAGTATGGTACTAAAATGTCTTTCGTAACAAGGTTGTCAATACGGTACTTCCAGTTATCGATAGCTCTAAAGATCATATGAAAATGTGTTAAACCCTAATATAAAAGTATGGCCTACTAAAATTTAATTTTCGTAAAAAGGTTGTCAATACGGTACTTTCCATTATCAATGTACAATCAAAGCTGAAGATTGCAGAGTAAACACCGTAGACTTCATCGACTTTTCTTTCACCTTCGTATAATCGACAGCCAATTTTTTTTTTTTTATTTACTAAGGGATTAGTAGGCTACTCAACCAGCGGTGGTGTGGGGGCAGCAGCCCCCACCCATAATACTAGGTTAGGTAAGGTAAGGTTGTTAGGCTAGGCTAATGTCTTTTCAAATCACTATCGGGGGACGTGTCGGGATGGATGTAGAGTTCGGGCGTACGGTCGTCATTGTTTACATAGGGCGATCGCCGCGGTCGCACTTACGTTCCCGTCTATTTCGACGCTATATTTTCTGCTATTTGCCCCCTGTCATTACTACATGAATACTAGGTATTCATGCCCCCTGCCTAGGCAAACTCTTTCGTCTCTGTCTATCCTCTAACGTCTTCCCTTCATGCTGGAAGTTTGCTCACATTCAACCTGTCCCAAAGAAGGGTGACCGCTCTCAACCCTCCAACTATCGTCCAATTGCTCTTATCTCTTGTCTTTCTAAAGTTTTTGAAACTATTCTTGCTTCCAAATTTCTTAAGCATTTCTCTTCTCATAATCTGCTCTCAGATCGCCAGTATGGCTTCCTTAACGGTCGCTCTACTGGTGATATTCTTTCATATCTTACTAACTCTTGGTCATCCTCCTTTCGGGACTTCGGTGAGACTTTTTCTATTGCACTAGACATATCGAAAGCCTTCGATAGAGTCTGGCATAAATCTTTAATTTCTAAACTACCCTCCTTCGGTTTCTATCCCTCCATCTGTGCCTTTGTCTCTAATTTCCTTTCTGGCCGTTCCATAGCTGCGGTTGTGGACGGCCATTGTTCACTTCCTCACCCTATAAACTCCGGTGTTCCTCAGGGCTCTGTCCTATCTCCTATTCTCTTTCTAATTTTTATAAATGATCTCCTTAACTGTACCTTAATTCCCATCCATTCATACGCAGACGACTCAACCTTACACTACTCCATTAGTTTTTCAGAACGCCCCAGCCAGCAATCCCTCAACGACAAACGTAATGAAGCCATAGAACTCTTAAATTCTGATCTAAATACTATTTCCAATTGGGGCAGAGAAAACCTTGTTAACTTTAATGCTTCCAAAACCCAATTTCTCCATCTATCTACCCGTCAGGATCTCCCAGCGGACTATCCCTTATTCTTCAATAATACAAAAATCAACCCTTCATCTTCTCTCAATATTCTTGGTGTCTCTTTTTCTTCTGCTCTCATTTGGAGGGACCATATTACCAGTCTTGCTAAGGCAGCCTCCCAGAAGCTGGGTGTGCTCAACCGCCTTAGGGGGTTCTTTTCCCCTGCACAGCTTCTTGCTCTGTACAGGGGCATAGTGCGCCCTTGTATTGAGTATTGTTCACATGTGTGGGGAGGTTCCTCTCACACCGCTCTCCTAGACAAAGTTGAAAGGAAGGCCTTTCGTATCATTAACTCCCATCCACTCACCAACTCTCTGCAATCTCTCTCTCTCCGCCGCAATGTTGCATCTCTCTCGCTATTCTATCGCTACTATAATAATCAGTGTTCCTCAGAGCTATCCCAGTGCATACCACCTCCTTTACGTAGGGCACGTGGTACCCGTCTTGCAACTCAATCCCACCCCTACTCTGTGCAACTCTCCAACCCAAGAGTGAAACGTTACTCTCAAACTTCTACTCAACATCTGAGCTCTGGAACTCTCTCCCAGAATCAGTCTTTCCCTCTTCCTATGACTTAAATTGCTTCAAACTCCGTGTGTCCAGGCATTTTGGCTCGAACGTCCCTTGATTTTGGCCCTGTCACTCTTTCAACTATGGGGGAGGCACTCGCTATAGGCAGTTATGCCTTTTTCCTCCCTCAATAACATAGAAAAAAAAAAAAAAAATTAGGTTAGGTTAAAATAGACGGGAACATGATGGGAAAGGTCCGACGCCACTACGCGTAATGTAAACAAAGATGGCGGTACTCCCGCTCACTACATCCTACCCGACGTGTCTCAACATGGATCGATAGGCCTAATGGGGAAAATAGGTTTTCCCGAGATTTCTAATTAATTACAAACATGTCAATGAACAATTATTTTTATATAAAACACTCTGAAAATTTGTGGTATTAAAATAAAAAATCCAAATTTGCTTTAACCCTCGGCAAAACCTAATAAAAAAGTATGGTACTAAAATGTCTTTTTCGTAACAAGGTTGTCAATACGGTACTTCCAGTTATCGATAGCTCTAAAGATCATATGAAAATGTGTTAAACCCGAAAAACCTAATAGCCTATAAAAGTACAGTAGGCTATGGTACTAAAATTTAATTTTCGTAACAAGGTTGTCAATATGGTACTTTTCCATTATCAATGTACAATCAAAGCTGAAGATTGCAGAGTAAACACCGTAGACTTCATCGACTTGTCTTTCACCTTCGTATAATCGACAGCCAATTTTTTTTTTTATTTACTAAGGGATTAGTACTCAACCAGCGGGGGTGTGGGGGCAGTAGCCCCCACCCATAATACTAGGTTAGGCTAATATCTTTTCAAATCACTATCGGGGGACGTGTCTCAACACGGATTGATAGGCCTAATGGGGAAAATAGGGTTTCCCGAGATTTCTAATTAATTACAAACACTATATATTGATGCAAATTAAATTGTTTTTTATAAAAAAAACACTCAGAAAATTTGTGGTATTAAAATAAAAAAATCCATATATTTTTACATTTTACATTCATAGCCTAAATAGTCCACTAATATACTAGGTTAGGTTAGGTTTTGGTTATGCTAGGTAGCCTACTAGGTTAAATATATTGTCCAATACTTCTTAGTAAACTAAATAAGCATCTGAAAACAGTTCTACCCGCTACACAGGATCTTACTTTGTTGTTTTTTCGTGGTTTGAGTGGAGGATTTGGGATGGATGTAGTTACCGGGTGTACCACTACCGACATACAACATAAATCATCTATAAATACTTATAAATCTATAATACTAGGTTAGGTTAGGTTAGGTTAGGTTGTTTGGTTAGGGTAATGTATTTTTGTATCCAAAGGCAGTCAAAATAGACGGGAACATGATGCGCAAAAGCATGTGAAATAAATGACTTAGAGAGTGTACAAAGAAATTTCACTTCGCATATAAGTTCGATAAAACATCTACACTATTGGGAGCGTTTAAGAGCACTGAATCTGTACTCGCTGGAATGTAGAAGAGAACGTTACCTAATAATATACACGTGGAAAATCACAGAGGGTTTAGTATCAAACCTACATACTCCGATAGTCATTAAATTCAGTGATAGGAGAGGCTGGGAATGCGAAATCCCCCGGATGAATAACAGGGGTGCTATGGGCTCTCTGCGAGAGGGCTGGTTATCACACAGAGGCCCACGTCTCTTCAACAAACTCCCACGGCGAGTAAGAGACATGAGGGACGTCTCGTTAGACAACTTCAAGAGAGCCTTCGATGTCGAACTGCAAAAAGTGCCAGACGATCCCATCCTTGCGAGGGAGCGAACTGTCGCTTCAAACAGTCTACTACACCAAAATCACCACCCATAACGAGGGGCGCCGCTAGAAGAGTGGCGAACACATCAAAAGTATCAAAAGTAAGTAAGTAGTGTAAACAAGACGGGCGGTACACCCGGTAACTACATTCTTGCCGAGGATTTGCATTAACTTACCCATTATTCATTAATCTGAAGATACTGCGTCAAATGGCGCCATTTATTGGGTGAATCGCTCTTTTACAGTAGGTAAGGGAAGGGAAATTGTGGGGTAAATTTGATAAGCTACACGATGGCTTGAGGGGGGGGCGTTGCCCCCCCCCCCCTCACCCCCCCCTTGATTTATTGTCATCCTCATAGGGTAGAAACGTTAGTAGGCTATCCGATCACTGTGTTAGTATCCAATCACTTAAAGTTTTTAGTGTAAACAAAATGCTAGTCTATCCTACTAACAAAACAGACTATATTTGTCTATAAAAGATACAGTATTAACCTTATATACAGAATATAGAGCTATGAAAGCCAAGTATTGTGTGATAGGCATGTTGGCATGATAGGCATGTTGAGTGGGGGCAAAGCCCCCACTCAACATATTATTGTATCCAAAGGCAGTCAAAATAGACGGGAACATGATGGCAAAGGTCTGACGCCACTATAGATGTACCGGTATTGACAAATGGAATAGGCTGGAGGAGGAGGTGGTAGGGGCGAGGAACATCCATATTTTCAAGAAAAAATTGGATGAAAGTAGACTGAGAGACGGGACAACACGAGCTTAGCTCAATTCCTGTAAACTACAATTAGGGGGTAGGATGTAGTGAGCGGGCGTACCGCCATCTTTGTTTACATTACGCGTAGTGGCGTCGGACCTTTCCCATCATGTTCCCGTCTATTTTAACCTAACCTAACCTAGTATTCATGTAGTAATGTAGGCATATAGCAGAAAATATAGCGTCGAAATAGACGGGAACGTAAGTGCGACCGCGACGATCGCCCTATGTAAACAATGACTACCGTATGCCCGAACTCTACATCCATCCCCAATTAGGTAAATACTACGTGTAGTGTAAACTAGGATGACGGTACGCCCACACTTAACATGCTTCCCCATTTTTCTCCCGATTCTTACGGCAACCCGTAAGGAAATTACTTTTTTTGTCAGCTTAAAAATTATCTCTATTTAATTTATTTACTCTTTTTAATATACAGTATATGATAATATATTGTAGTGGAATGTTTGAATGACACATGGAAAATGAAGATAGTTGATTATATTGCAAATGAGTTTGACAAGGAGAGGTGATAGGATACTAAACTTAAAATCCTTGATGCGTTAGTATCCGATTACAAAATATTTTCCTTTCAAAATGCTTCACTTTATGCTACAGATGGCTATAGAGTTTAGGCTATTTTGCCACTGCTAGTGATTGTTAAATGTGTGTTGTATATGAGCCTTCTTTTGATGCATTGATTTTTGTTCTTTTTTCTTTCTCTTTTCGAGCGCTAGTGAATTCTTCGGAAAAATTGGCGCTTATGAGAAATAAGTAACATGCTTATTATTATTATTATTACAGTACCTGTACATATTTTTATTTTTACATTTCTTACAGGATTGATAATTTCCCTAGCACCTATATTTTGTAATACAGTATAATGTGGTGTGTTAGTATCCGATCACTGATCCACCTCTGTGGTCGATTGCCTCGCGAGACAAGGAAAAAACCAAGGAAATTACCTTATTTAGGGAATTTTTATCTTCGGTTGCGCGATCGCTACAGGATAACCTGTGGTCGTACAAGGATGATTCAGGTGTCATTGGAAAGCTCTATTATCGCCCTTTTACGGATATATAATTTTATTACACTCTGGCTCTTGTGTATGCATGAAAAAGAGCATGGAATGAAGCTCGTTTTCGGTAAATATACCCGCCTGGCAGGTCACATGTCACAAACGGCCCCGTCCTTTGGGGGTTAAAGACTTCTTGCGCCGCACTATTAGAAACAATTTATTAGGGAAAATAGAGAAAGGAAGACAATAGCAAAACCAAGGCATCACAATCTCGACCAGGCATGTTTGAAATGGTTTAGGCAATTGAGGGGCACTGGTGTACTGGTGAGCTGTGGCTGCCACACAGAAATTTGCACAGCTGATTTTAAGGCCTCCGAATGTTGGGTGATTCGGTTTAAGATTAGGCATGGACTTTCTAATAAGAAAACACATGGTGAAGCGCTAGATGCATCGAATGAGGAGTAGAAGAATTTCGTGCTAAGTTATGTAACCTAATTGATAACGAAGGCTAACGATAACGAAAGTGGCCTATTTTATCGATCTTTGCATACCAACACCATAGCCGGCAAAAAGGAGAAGTCTGTACCTGGTAGAAAAGCATGCAAAACACGTGTGTCTGCAATGTGATGGGGTGGTAAGAGTGCAAAGGCAAATGTAGCGCGACATTGCTAATAATTAGCAGCGAATATTGCCGATGTCTGTGGTAGCGGTCCGGGTGAACCCCGCGCGCTACAAAGCTCGTTCTTGTGACATTTTGAAGCTATTTTCTTCTATTTTTTTTTTTTTTTTTTGGTTGCTGTAAACACTTAATTTCATTCAGGCACTTGCTTAGTCTAAGCAGTTAGAAGTGCCTGAATGAGCCCTATTATAGTGGAAATAAGTCTGCACTGAAAGGGTTAAACCTAGCCTAGGGTCCTCTAGCTCTACAAGCCCCATTAACTAAGGTGGGTATGGGAGCATAAAAATGCCCTGTATCTTCAAAACAAAGGGGAGTGCGTAGTATGAGTAATAATAATAAGCATGTTACTTATTTCTCATAAGCGCCAATTTTTCCGAAGAATTCACTAGCGCTCGAAAAGAGAAAGAAAAAAGAACAAAAATCAATGCATCAAAAGAAGGCTTATATACAACACACATTTAACAATCACTAGCAGTGGCAAAATAGCCTAAACTCTATAGCCATCTGTCATGACACCTCTCTCAAGATCATAGCTTCTCTCAAAGAGAAAAGTCTTAAGTTGTCTCTTGAAGCATTCAACAGAACTCAGTTGTCTCATGGACAGCGGCAACCTGTTATACAACCTCGGAGCCATGTAGGAGAATGACCTCTCAAAGAAAGAAGACTGCTGGAAAGCCCTTGGTTCATCAAGACGAAAAGGGTCATTGTCATGACGCACAACTACACCATGGTGTGCCGGTGGGCGCCTGAGAAGCTCCGCAAGGTACCTAGGCTCACCAAATTTGAGAACCTTAAAAGTCACCAAACACAACTTAAATTCTATTCTTGCTCTTACTGGCAGCCAGTGCAGTTCTATGTGAAGAGATGTAGTAGGAGTTCTAGGTAGAACACCAAAAATTAGTCTTGCGGCCCTGTTAAGAACAGACTGAACTTTCTTCAAAATATAATTTGGAAGACCCACCAACAGGGCATTGCAATAATCAACACGAGAGAAGACCAATGAGTGAACCAACGTCAGGAGGCAACGTCTGGTTAAAAACGGCTTCACCAAATAGAGATTTCTGATGTGCAAGTAACAACTTTTAACTATCTGGTTTACATGCTCTTTGAAATCTAATCGGGAGTTCACATATACACCCAGATTTCGAACAGAGTTGGCCGGTCGCAGCTGAGATCCACCCACATTGATGGAGAGGGCACCCACTATATCATCAGCTCTTCTATTTCCTCGGATGATGAGAATATCAGTTTTACCATCATTTAGTTTAAGTTTTCTCGCTCTCATCCACTTCTTGATATCAGACATCAACAATTCCATCTTACTCCGTATATCAACTATATTTGTGATTCTCACATAAATCTGGGTGTCATCTGCATAAAAGTGAAAGGTGACATTATGTGCACGAAGCAGAAGAGACAAACTGCTAATATAAATTATAAATAGGATAGGACCTAAAACTGATCCCTGCGGAACACCATACTGCAGGGGTGTCGAGTCCGAGACCACTTGATTTACCATCACACTCTGGGATCTACCTGACAAGTACGACCCAAGAAGCAAGAGAGCGGAGTCACGCACACCACAATCATAAAGATCACTCAATAACAACTCGTGATCCACTGTGTCAAAGGCCGCAGAGAGATCAAGCAAGACCAATAGTGAGGCCACACCATTGCAAATGTTCTCAACTAGATCATTATGTACTCTAATCAATGCTGTTTCAGTTGAATGATGCTGTCGGTAAGCAGACTGAAAAATTGGGATAGTTTCATTCTGCTGAAGTAGTGGTTGTAATTGGTCAAGTATTGC
Source organism: Paralithodes platypus (assembly GCA_032716605.1). Taxonomy (NCBI): domain Eukaryota; kingdom Metazoa; phylum Arthropoda; class Malacostraca; order Decapoda; family Lithodidae; genus Paralithodes; species Paralithodes platypus. Next base: position 4,646,583 of record CM064548.1, on the reverse strand, counting down.
ACGCTCTAATATCTTTGATATGAAGGACAGGTTGGAGACAGGACGATAGTTCAACATGTTCTCAACATCAAGTCCAGGTTTCTTTAGAGTAGGTCGGAGTAGTGCATGCTTTTCAGAATGTGGGAAGCTACCTTCAGAGAAGCACTTATTAATTATTTTGGAAATAAACTCAACTGTGTGATCATAGACTCTTGGTAGCTTGGAAACATTTATGGGATCCAACGGGCAAAATGTTTTATTGAGGTTTCTTATGTAGGACGAGATCATGTCCACCTCTACTGAGTGAAAGGATGAGAGGACATTATTAGGAATGTGTCGGGGTTGGAGTACAACTGAAAGTTCTTCACCAACAGAAGCATCATCCAGTTCCTGTCTTATGCGAGTTATCTTGCCAGCAAAAAATGCCACAAAGTTGGCAGCCAACTCGGCATCGGGTACAGAAGGTCTTAAGCTGACTCTTGTTTTTCCAAGTAAACTGTTTACAATTGAAGCCAACCTCCTGGCGGGTGCCCAACCCCGAAAAGGGTTGAAATAGGGGAGCTATCCCCCCGCCAAAGGTGGCTTTCTAGGGCCTTTCCTAGCTGATGCTGAGAGGATTGGGTTCTAGTCATGTGGTGATGGGCTGGTCTATCAGAGTGAGAACTGAGCAATCTCTGCCATACCCATAGCTTACTCTGACTGTTCCTTTTACTTATATATTTTCTAGATCTCAAGTGACGGCGTCTCTAACGTGGATTGACCTCCCAATCTACCAAGATTGGAAGCCAAAGCGTCACATTTTTCCCTTGCCCCTCAACTTTCTCTTCATAATTGCTGAGGGGCACAGGGCCCTGGGTGGGGCTTTGGTTTCCCTGGCGTTTCCGCACCCTCCTCAAGCTCCCCGCCATGGAGTGGCTTCGGTCACCCAGGCTTTATTGTGGTCGGCGGGGAGGGTTCTGTGGGGGCGCTCGGTTATGGCCTTGGCCTTGCTCGGGGCCTTGGGGCTGTTCGGCCAGGCAGCTTGGGGAACAACAACAACAACAACAACAACAACCTCCTTAAGTAACCTTAAGTAACTTTTCCAGTTATACCATAATTATCAATGCTGTATTGGCAACATGAATGTTTTATGCAGATTTACCTTTTCATTTCCTACCATTAACAATATTTAGATCATATTTTCGGCATGATGCTAGACTAACGTAAAATCCTAATTCAACCTAAAGATACAGGGATTCTTAATAATTTAACCTATATCACTGCAGCTTTTGCCTTATTGTGTTAATTGATTTGGTTCTTTCTTTCAGGATGACAAGAAAAACAAATCAAAGTCTTCAGTTCTAGACAGCTGTGTACCTCTACCTCTGCCAGAAGAAATTTTGGATGAAATTATCCCAAAGGCCAAGGATTTTGCCCTGCTGCATGGTATGTCTGAATGGGAACTAGGGTAGACTCTAGATCTTCCCAAGCATTCTGGCATCTAGCCAAAAACCTCTCCACAACAATTTTTCTTCTTCGTCTTTCCCTCCTCTTTTTCACTCTGACTGCACTAGCGTCGCTTCTTCCTCTGACAAAGCTGAGAACTCTTCGCTCAACCTTTTGCTAGAAACTCCACTTTGGATGATTCCGGTGCTATTCCTCCCTCTCCACCCCCTCTCTCCTACTTATGCCTAACATCATAATCTCTTCTAAAGATGTACTTTCTACCCTCTCTGGGCTTAACACTAAGAAGGCGTACGGTCTGGATGGTGTTCCTTCTGTTGTACTCAGAAACTATGCTTCCGTGCCGACTCCCTCCCTAGGCAAACTCCTCCGTCTGTCTCTTGTCTAACGTCTCCCCTTCTTGCTGGAAGTTTACTCTCATTCAACCTGTCCCTAAGAAGGGTGACCACTCTCAACCTTGCAATTATTGTCCAATTGCTCTAGTTTCTTGCATCTCTAAAGTTTTTAAAACTATTCTTACTTCAAAATTTCTTAAGCATTTATCTTCCCATAATGTACTCTCAGATCGCCAGTATGGCTTCCTTAATTCCTCTTCCTTCCAGTATCGCTCTGCTGGTGATCTTCTTGTCTTACTAACTGTTGGTCATCCTCCTTTCGTGACTTCGGTGAGACTTTTTCTATTGCGCTAACATATTGAAAACCTTCGATAGTGTCTGGCATAAATCTCTAATTTCCAAACTACTGTACCCTCCTTCGGTTTCTATCCCTCCATCTGCGCCTTTATCTTTAATTTTCTTTCTGGCTGTTCCATAGCTGCGGCTGTGGATGGCCGTCACTCACTTCCTCAACCTATTAACTCTGGTGTTCCTCAGTGTTCTGTCCTATCTCCAATTATCTTTCTAATATTCATTAATGATCTTCTCAACTGCACCTCCAGGCCCATTCTTTCATATGCTGATGACTCTACATTACACTTTTCAACTAGCTTTCCACAACATCCCTCCCAGGAATTACTTCAAAACCCACGTGAGAAGGCCATAGAGCACATATCTTCTGATCTTTCTACTATCTCTAATTTGGGCAGAGAAAATCTTGTTAATTTCAATGCCTCTAAAACTCAATTTTGTCAAAAAAAAAATCATCCATTCTCTCCACATGACCAAACATAGGTTAATTTTATGATATATATGTACTATGATAGCTACAGCTCAGTATTTCCAAAAGTAGTTCTGTGCATCACTTTGTAAATTAATTTACCGGAATAAGTAATTTTGATTGGTACTTATTACAGTACTGTATTTCTAACTCATCAGTGTGTATTACCGGTAAGCATAAAAAACAAACTTACACAAAGACTAAATGCCCTCAAGTCACTTGCCCATACAACATTCAGACATAACAAAGAAACTACCATCACAGTACAGTACACAGTATACAGTACTGTACAAACAATATATGCATTCATTGATGGAATATGCTAGCCCTGCTTGGGCTTCTAACCTCACTGAAACACATCACAACACCCTACAGACTTTACAGAACAAAGCCATCAAAATTATCACTGGCTGTATAGCTACCACACCTACAGACCACCTACACCAGGAAACCAGAGTCCTCAAAATAAAGTATTACCTTGATATGAGTCACACAAATTCTTGCCGCAGCCTCCGCAAACAACTAGACCCATTAAACTACATGGCAGAACATCCACACACAACAAGAAACATCAAAACAACACCTACGGTTGCACTCGTTATCATACACAAATATTGTTGACACTCCCCCCCTCGCCCATCCCAAGCCAGCGTCCAGAAGTACTGTACAGTATATCCATACTCAAATCACCCACCAATCCATCCAGTCACTCAAAGACAATACTCGGCTACATGCACGGCCCCCTGCAGTTCATCCCTCGGAAACCCTCCTTTCCCGTGAGGACAGAGTCCACCTGGCTAGCTGCGATGTGGGCACAATCCAGCTCTTCTGAGTTATCAGAAGAAGCTGGATGACTCCGTCCAGGATTTATGTCTGGGCTGTAACACAACACCGCACACTATCAATCACATTATGGAAGACTGCATAACACACAATCACTTACGCCAACACAATATATGTTCCTTGAGAGCTTTGTGTGAAAACCCGGTTTCGGCCGTGGCCCTCCTTAGGAGCTCTGGGCTATTCGGCCAGACAACCTAGGAACGACTACTACTACTGTACTACTTCTACTACAGTACAGTACAGTACTGGTAATCCATTATCAATATCTAATTAGGCTACAGTATACCGGTATAAGCACTCCTCACTTTGTTTTTTCATTATTACTGTTCATTAATTAGGGAATTGGGTAAATGAAGAAGGTAAATGCGAGGAAGAGTAAGGTTATGGTCTTTGAAAGAGGTGCAGTCACAGAGTGTGAGGTGAGGTTGAATGGTCAGGCTATGGAGAAAGTCAACTCATTTAAGTATTTGGGCAGTGTGTTGAGTAAAGATAGGAGTATGGATGAAGAAGTGCGGGGGAGGGTGCAACAGGGTAATAGGGTTGTAGGAACTATGAAAGCAGTAACAAGAAATAGGGTGGTCAGCATGGAAGTAAAGAATCTTTGTATGATAGTGTGGTAATCCCGACATTGACGTACGGGAGTGAAGCATGGACGTTGTTGGAGAGACACAAACCAAGAGTGAGAGGGGTGGAAATTAGTTCCTTGAGAAATACGTGTGGAGTTACATGGAGGGATAGACAGACAAATGAGGAAGTACGAGAGCGGTGTGGTGTGGACGTAGATGATGGGAAGCGAGAGAATGACTACGAGAGGGATGTGGAAGGACAAAGAGGGAGAGGTGGAAGGATGGAGTTACAAAGTATATGCGTGAAATCAGTGCTGTACTGGGGACAGAGGTGCATGGGGGCGATTCATTCGTGGCCGCCGCTTCAGGGATCACGGCGTCCGGCAATAGATAGAATACCGGTAATTAGGGAAGAAAATAAACTTAAATGCTTTATTACTAAGCCATTTGGTTGACAAAAATAGTTCATACAGTAATTGTAAGGAAAATCACAACAAAATTATTTCTTCAATTATAGTTTTTTTTTCAGGAATGTAAATACAATTTATAGTGAGGAATTACTGTGCAGTTTATTGTTAACAGGTGCTGGAATGCGGTATAAGAATAACTACGATGCAGAGACCCTTCACTTTGCTCCATTCTTTCTGCTTCCATCGGCATTTCCACGAAGAGAGTTTGACCGGGTAGTGAAACTTCAGCCACTCATTAATGTCTTGATGCACAAGATTGCTCATGATCATGAGTTTTTGAAGAATGCTTTGGAAAAGTAAGTATTCAGTGCATGGTTACTTTATTAGTTTATAATGCATACTGTTACGCTGGCCAGCTTGCCAGAATGTGCTCGTACTCGCTAGCGCTCGCCAGGGCAGTGAAATGGGCTATAATAATCGTAGAATGATGTTCTTTCTTTCTTAGTATTCATGTTGTCACAGCCAGATCAGTGGTGGTCTTTATTCTTGTCTGTGACACTTGGAAGTATTTTATATCAGTGATTGAGTATAAGATGTGTAGTGTGAAGTTAAGGAGAGAGAGAGAGCGAAGGAGGCAGCGTGGTGGTATTATGTGCGTGTGTATGTACGGGTGCCTTCCTCGCTCGGGCGGGGGTTCCCACGCTCTTGATTGGCCGGCGGGCCTGGCGCGTCATAGGATGCCTGATTTTCATGACGTAGTGGTCTGTGATTGGGTGCCGCTGTCCTAGTGTTGGTGCTGGGGGGCTCCTGCCCGCGTGTCTCCTTAGAGCTTGGCATGGTGTGCTTGGTCCTAGACGTCCCTTGCAATCTGTCCCCAATCTAACCCCCTGTACTACTGTTTCTCTCTCTGAACTTCTTCTTTTCCATTACTTCTCATCTTTATTCAATTACTTATCCCTTCTGGTTCTGCATACGACTTCCATAGTCGGCCAGTCGTATTACCAGCACCAGTTCTCACATATATGTTTTGCACTAGCTTTAGGGATTGTCATAGTCACATGGAGTCATATTATCATTGGGTGCTTCTAATTATTGAGTTGTTCTTTGTTACTATTTAATGCTAGACAGTGGAGGGTATCTTTAGTCATTGTCTGAGTTATGTACATGGCAAGTCAGAGCCTGTACGACTTTGACGGAGCTAGGTGCCTGTAACCCTTGTGCATATTTTTCCTTTGCGAGTGTAGCAGTATACAAGCGAAGGGCTTTTGCCTACACTTACTTGTATGCTTGCTACCTCATTTTGTTGACCTTTGTGGAGCGCCAGGGTAAGACCAGATACTTGAGATCTGGACTTACCAAGAGAGCTTCCTAGTCACTTTATGTAACATAATGGAAATCTGTTCAAGGGGAGACAGTAGGCTACGAGCAAGCTTGCACTCTGTCTAGGCTCCTGGTACCTTTTATGCCGCTGCTAGACTTTATTAGTAATAAAGACAGCATTGTGTTTATTAACTTTAACTGTGTATGCTTTAGGAATTATTCACGGGTTGGGCCAATCAGCGCTCTGCAGACCCCGTAATCCTGCGTTAATCTCTAACCGTTTTGGTAAGATGATCCTCAGGGTATTAGAGTGTTGAGCCTATAATTGGGCTTTGTAATTAGGGTTGTGTGGGACAGGGATCTGCCTTGCTTAGGACAATCGGCTTTCTGCAGACTCCCATTTTCTTATGTTCTTATGTTCTTATGTATTATTTTAGCCTAGGTTGATGCTTGGTGCACAACCCAGTATGGCTGTTACTTTGGCTGAGGAAGTACTGTTTTGAGTGGCTATTATTAGTGCTGTCACAGAGTTGTTGCACTCCCTTGTTTTATATATATGTATCCAACTTATTGGTGTATTTAAGATACACGCTTTGGTGTCCTGCCCCTGCAATATTTCTGTTCTATATTTGACGAGCATCTTAGAGCATCAGACGTTTTCAGAAGATTCCATATCTGTTGTTGTTGTTGCTGTTCCCCAAGCTGCCTGGCCGAACAGCCCCAAGGCCCCGAGCAATTCCAAGGCCACAACCGAGTGCCCCCACAGAACCCTCCCCGCCGACCACAATAAAGCCTGGGTGACCGAAGCCACTCCATGGCGGGGAGCTAAGGAGGGTGCGGAAACGCCCGGGAAACCAAAGCCCCACCCAGGGCCCTGTGCCCCTCAGCAATTATGAAGAGAAAGTTGAGGGGCAAGGGAAAAATGTGACGCTTTGGCTTCCAATCTTGGTAGATTGGGAGGTCAATCCACGGAAAAGACGCCGTCACTTGAGATCTAGAAAATATATAAGTTAAAGGAACAGTCAGAGTAAGCTACGGGTATGGCAGAGATTGCTCAGCTCTCACTCTGATAGACCAGCCCATCACCACATGACTAGTTGTTTGCTATAGGACTAGACTTCCAGTGCTTTCATAGAGCATTGAAGAGTTTAGTGTTGAGTACAGACTTACACTAAAGTTAATGTAAGCATATACTCCTTTATTAAATCTTGTTATAGTTTATTTAAGCATTGTTATTACTTAAGAGCATTTTATTAACGTAAAGTACTCCTGTTGTGAGTAGGCTTTGCCGTCACCGGAAACCCTTTGTAGAAGTGCACTAAAACCCAGTTAATTGATACCCCGTTATCCAGTATATTAACTCTGGAGGGTTTAAGTGTTTTGTTCACTGGCGTAATAGTTCGAGGGTTTGGAATTAGCGTACCGTTGTTGCAGATATAGCCTATCATCTAGTCCATTATTAAGTGCCCTTGTTTATTTCGTAGTGCCGGTCGTAACAATACATACATACCAGAGGTGGACACCGCAAGTTAAAATCTACTTTTGCAAACGTTATTCCACAGACTAACCCTTAATTCCCGCAAATCTCTTAAAATTTGAGCTTCCGCAACTGCAAACTAATTTTCATTACTGTATTTTTACTACAAAAATAGAGGTAAATAATTAAAATCAATCGCTATTATAGATACGGTATATAAAATTAATTATTATACCTAATGTTACACAATTTACACTGTTTTTCATACTACCGGTATTACTTACACCTCAGTGATCTCAGATATAACATATATTATATACAGTACAGTAAAACCTCGCCTATCCAGATTAATTAGGGGAGAACCCTGTCTGGATATGCCGAAAGTCTGAATATATATTCGGCCATCCGGATGGCTGACACATGAGTCAGGATATCTAACTTTAACAAACATACTTAAGTTTCAGCCATCCAGACAAATCCGGATGGCTGACATACAGGTCTGGATATCTAACGCTGGATGTAACTTGCATTCGTGTTGTTCGTTTCCGGATTAACTTATTTTTCCCAAGCCATCCAGACATGTTTGGTTAGCTGAAACATTAGTCTGGATCTAAATGCCTGTTCGAATATCTCGGGTTTCCTGATCCGAGAGCACCGGATTGGCGGGGTTCTACTGTTTAGTATATATATTGTAAGGTCCCAAGATGCATGAGAAATTGGTTGATGAACGAGCTTGCGCAATTGAAATTAGTATACAGTATCTTGAAACATGTAACCTATGGGATATACCGAATAATGTGGATGGCCGTGCCTGACTTTATGGGTCAAACTTATTATAGCTAATAAATACCGTCATTAGAATATACCTAGGCATTCAAATTAATAATACAGTTGGTCCTCCGGTAACGCGTGTTTTGGAAACGCGGTTTTGGTGGCACGCGGTACCCCCCAAATATCCAAAATGTTGCTAACACGGTCAATACTTACACTGGCGCGGGGTCCAGCTGGGCGCCGAACCTTTACTCCCGAATTTTGTAGCTCATATCTCTTCAAATGTATGGCCTAACCAAGTGTTTATGCCTACCAGAGGTAGATATGATCGTTGTTGTGCGTTGGGTGAAGACTAGAACACCCTACATTGTCTAGTTATTGTGTGAGGCGAGAAATAATAAGACGGCGAGTTATGCGGGAATTCCGAAGCTACGATTTTCGTAATTTACCGATGCTCATATCTCTGCAAATAAATGGCCTAACCAAGTGTTTATGCATACCAGATGAAGATATGGTTGTCGCAGTGCGTTAGGTGAAGACTAGAACACCCTACATTGTGTAGTTATTGTGTGAGGTGAGAAATATGATGGAGGGATTTCAGAGCTTCGATCGAAAAATGTCGGCTACTGCTGTGACTCTCTTTCCGTAGCCTAGCTGCCTAGCCTAAACGAAATATTTATTCAGAGGTAAGAGTTGTTGCAATGGGCAAATCAACTCATTGCACATGTCAAATAACCTTTGTAATTGATTTAATTATTATAACATAGGCTTCTATGGAGAAAAAGTGGACTTTGTGGAAATCCCCAGAACACCAAGGTACCTTTACAGTAACATGTAAACATATGGGTTCGGTAACGCGGATTTTGCTAACACGGGAGGTAACCAGAACACATTGGCCGCGTTACCGAAGGACCAACTGTACACAATACAGTGAACCCTCAAAATACGCGCAATTTATCTACGCGTAATCAAAACTACGCTTGAACCCCAATTGAGGCAACAAATCTAAAAGTACGCTCAATTATTCAAATGTACGCGCCGAGCGAACGAGCGGGAGTCGATTCGTATCTGTTGGAGGGTTTCGGGCGGCCATATTGGCGTGACGCCGGACCCCTCCGACGTCGTCACTGTTGACTGTGGAGAGACACACATCTCCCGTACCAAACTATTATGTATCTATAAAGCACAACAGGATATTATGAATCTATTAAAAAAATGTTCTTCGTTTTACATTGCATGTAGGCCTATCATTTATTGAGCAAACACAATCGGAAATGGAAAATCTGTTTCTGTTCAGGAGTTGGAGGCGAGATTGTTTACATTTCTTTCGAAAGTCGCTTCAAAGCCCACTGCTCTCCCCTGGCTAAATGATGTGAAGCCTATTCCTTAATATGTATTTGAACTATCTCACTTGACACTATGTAGGCTACCGGTATATGAAACTATAGGCTATACAGGGTGTATTACTTTTCAACTCTAAACTTTACCAATAAGCCTAGGCGGCTAGGCCTATTATTTCGGTCGATCCGTTTCGGGCACAGTGCTATCGATCGATGGCGCAGATCCAGCGTTGCTCAACCACTACCAATGTGAGTTAATTTACGTTTGTCTTATTTGTATACATTAAATGAATTTTGTGTGGTAGATTAGGTTATGAAAACATATTTGTACAGTAATATGTTATATATTTGTGGTTTTTAGGTGATGAAAGGTAGAAATAGTACAACTTTAGGTCGGCGCCAGCACCTATCCCTATTTTTCCCATATATAATTAACTCCAATGTACGCGCCGACAATACAGTACGCATCCCACGCGTAATTGGAGGGTTCACTGTAGTTAAAAGGCACGGGATTGAATTCGTCCCAAGACCACTTAAAACCGTGCGAGAGAAAGTGTTTTTGTCATGGATAGCGGACCACGAAGTTCAGTTGTTGCGCGGGAAGCTAGGCTTGTACAACGGTACCTCCCTTTTGTCATGCTCTTTTATTTCTCGATGATAAGTAAATTAGGTGCTATTCTTAAAATCTCTTCTTTAAGTTCTTTCTTAGTTATTCTTCTTGGTTCCTCTTCTCTTCTTTTTGTTCTACTTAGTTATTCATGTTTCCTACGTTGTCTCTGGACTAGAGTCATCGGCGTAAAGTTTGTGCCCTCAATATGTTATTCAAAGTCTATAATAAAGCTCAGCATGCTTTGCATGGTGTATTACTAGAGCCTTTTGCTCCAGCATGTGTAACATGAATCAATGGACACCTGTCACCATGGCCAAGATATATGTTTTCCTGGCAATTACCATGCTCATGGCCCACGTCAAACAATATCGCCTAGCTGATTACCGAAGATATCATTGCAACACCTGCCTTCAGGAAATTCATGGCACGCGACGGGTTCGTGGCTATCCACGGCAACCTACACTTTATGACCAACACCAATGTCCACCAACCAGACCATCTATGGAAGCTGAGGCCTGAGGGGCTTCGACAACCTCATCAGGGAGAAATTTATCACATTCCTGAAGCCCTTCCAAAAACTGGTAATAGTTGAGTCTCTGGTACCGGTACTGTTCCGGGGCAACCTTCACTTCCGGCAGTATATCTCTTTCAAGAGACATCAGTTTAGGATAAAACTGTCCTTGCTGTGTGATTGTAGGACTGGGTATGTGCTGGACTTAATTGTATACAGTGGGAAGGACGGTGACCTAGTTGCAGACTCAGATATAGGCTTCGATGGGGCTGTGGTTAAGGCGATGATGGACAGATCAAGTACTTCGCCAAGAACCACATCCTCTACACCGACAATTATTACACGTCGCCCCACTTAACACTGTTCCTGCACCAAAATAATAAATAACCAAACTGTTGACACAGTACAGCCATTCACTGGCATGACCAACGTAAGGTGAATATGATCTCCACCATCCACAAGGCGAAGCTTGTTGATACAAGCAAAATTGATCACCGAACCAGGGACAGAGTGCTGAAGCCAGATGCTGACATGGACTAAAACCTGAATGTGTGTCTTGTGGATAAGTCAGACATGCAGGTTGGATTAATTAACTGCCTGTGGACCTCCTGCAGGTGGTACAAGAAATTCTTCGTCCACATGATGGACGTGTCTGTCCTAAATGCCAGCAACCTCTACAAGCTTATGAACCCTGCAATGCCCAGGCAATTCACTAACCTGAGGAGATTTCAGAAACGGGTAATTCTGGACCTCCTCAACACACGTGCTGCACCCACAAGAGCACAATTTGATAAGTTCTTATATCTTTATACTGTGTTCGTCCCAGTTTTGGTTTGTTTATTTTGCAAGTTTTACATTATAATTATGTTGATAAATTTGCCCGTAAATGGTGGCATATCTTTTTGTGAAATTTTTATAATAGATCCTTGGACTAACTGCCTTAAGGAATTCAACTGTTAATTTACTGCATTATATCTGCCAGGACCATCCAAGTAGATGACTTCACTGCGCGCCTCTGGCAGATCTACACAACCGTCCGGGAGGAAGGGGTCGCACAGGTAAGACTGAATATTCACCCACAGTTCTATTTAATACAAGTTTATTATTTTAATCTTAATAAGATGTTTATATTTTTTTCTATTTGTATCAGCTTGCACAAGATTTTCTTTTTCAAAACATATTTGCTTTAAGTTTTTAAATAATGCCAACTTAGTTTTTGCTGTTAAACAAAATAATATTTCAGAATACAGTATTTATAATTCCAATGCATTCTTTGTTTTTATTATAATTTACATACTGGTCAAATTACCAATAAACCCATATATTTTTAAACATATTAGTTTTCAAATTAACATTTGATTTAATAAACATTAACTTAATTGAAAAGTGTTACATTAAGATTATAGCAAGACACGCTAAGTCACATTGGATTATAAGGATTTTACTCAGTACTGTACATCTGGAAACTATGATACTATTTTTTATATAGTATTTTTAAATTTTATACTGTACATAGTTTGCTTTTCATTAAGGGGGCCCACCTGCTTCTTGTCTCTCCTTTTCTCTTTTTCTCTGGCTTGTATCCATTGGCCCCATTCAGCCTAGGCTACTGTTTTAAGACGTTTATCCCCATCCAGGTGTCTATTTATTCCTGGTGAGCAATAGCGAGCCAGCATTGTATGGAGATATTCAGCTTCGCAGGAGACATTTTTCTATCGGAAAATGTACAAATTTATCCTGCTGACAAAAACATTATAAAAATTATTCTGGCTCGCGGAAAAAAATAGACACCTGGATGGGGATAAACGTCTTAAAACAGTAGGCTGAATGGGGCCGAATTAATACAACCCAGAGAGAGAAATAGAAGGAGAGCGGAAAAAAAAAATTAGGTGAGCCCCCTTAATCAGTCAAATGAAAGTTGTTTGCTTGTCTATTTGTTTTAACTGGATCCTGATAATTAAGTATTTGATTACCAGTACAGTAAACCCTCGCCATCTCGGACCTCTAGAGGTCGGAAACCCGTACTAGCCGGACTGGCTACGGCCTCTCGGACATGTACTTCCGTATTTCGGACATTTCCGTCATCGTTCCGACAGTGTCCGACGTTGTCGGATGACGCCCTCACGTCACCGGGCAATAAGGGCGAATATCCGACAAACAGAAGGGACTTCCGACGCCATCTACATCCGGGGCAAATTTTCGTTGGTGAACTATTAGTTATATGGGATTAATTAGGTTAGGTCCGAACCATCAGGCATATACCCCTTTAATGTTCGTAAACACCAAATAAAAGTCATAATAAATTGTTATAATTAATAAATGATATACAGTAAACTCCCGCTAACTATAAGGGTCGTATTTGTCATTAATATGATAAATTTCACAGTAAACACCCGCTAACTATAAGAGTCGTATTTGTCATTAACCCTCCAGCCCCGGCTATGTATTATATATATATTCCTCGAAACCCGGGTGTTTTGGCCGAAAAACGTCTAGGCTAGGCTACCGTATATTCGTTAATCAGACTGCTTCCCGCATTCCCGCACATCCCCAAGCGTAGCTGTGTTATTTACCTGTAGAATGGCATTAAGTAGAGCTCTCTAAGTCAACTGGTTGAGCTGTGATGATGATTTCATTGGAGATAACTTTATGGCCAAAACAGCCACTTGACACCACTTTTCGATACTTAACAACAACATACAGGCACACACGAACAAGCGACGCTCTCCTTCTTGTGGCCGGAGATGCGGGGCGTCGGTCCAGCCGGCTGTTGTTTACATGCGTCGGACCGACGCCTCGCACACGAAGCTCACAGGCTTTCAACCACTGGGCGTTCAAGAGGCCTTCCGGGTACCTGTTATATGCTTTTTTATGGGCGTTCAAGAGCCCTTCCGTGGTGAGAGGGTTAATATGATAAATTTCACATAAAAAAGAGATATCCCTGCGCTGTAGGCCTAATCCCTCCCCTCCCTGTCCCAAGCCTCAACTCCGACCCCGTTACTCTGATGATGTTGATAAGCCTATCTTATTTATTATTTATCTATGTGCTGGAAGGATATTATATTTTTCAATTCCATCACATTAGAAATGATTCAAAGATTACAAAAAGTCCAAATAAGACATAGTTATGTTAATGTATTTAAGGGAGTTAGGTAGATATGCATTAGAGAGATAGATAGATAGAAAGAGAGTTGCAGAAGGGGAGTGAGCGATTTTATGTGGAAAAAAGCCAAAAATACCCTGGCAAAAAAATTCCGAACCATCGGTAAATCTCGGTAAAAAATTTGTAAAGTCGAGCCAAAGTGTTTGTTATGCGGGCAAGGCGTAGTACTATGCAACCTTCATTAAAGTGAAAATTAGTTGCAAGAGTGTTCGTTGTGCAGGGGTTTACTGTACTGGGTTTTGTGTTTTGTATTACAGATTATAGGGTTCGAATAGGGTTGTCTTAGTTTTCTAGGTTGACGCGGACGTCTCTCTTGAGGTCGGATTTTTTCCGTAGTCTCTGATTTCATTGTTGTCTCGGACGGACATTGGTTAGGTCGGACTCCGGACATCTCGGATTTTCGGTCATCTCGGACTGGGTCTCCCCCCAATTAGTCAGAGATAGCGAGGGTTTACTGTACTATAGTCTATTCGCTGTAAGTAGGCGAGAAATCATGACTCTAACCTCTGTAACTCAAAAAGGGCTAGAGAAAATTGGCTGTAAATTTCCACATCTATTCCTCGACTGACTCTTCCCAAATTTATTATGGTCTTGGAGGCGCTGTCTAGAATTTTTAGAGGCGGACTCCCGTTGGAACTGTTTTATGCAGACGATTTAGTCCTAATAGCTGACAGTATGCAGGATGCTGAGGCCAAATTCAGAGAGTGGAGAGAGGGCATGGCGAGCAAGGGTTTAAGAGTCAATATTAACAAAACCAAGGTTATGCATTGTAGTTTGAGACGAGGCAATGTGGAAAAGAGCGGTGCATACCCATGTGCAGTGTGTGGAAAGGGAGTGGGCGTTAACTCAATTCAATGTAGCATCTGTCGATGTTGGGTACACCATGGGAGTAAGCGCTGTAGTAGAATAAAGGGGCCCCTGCCAAAGGATAAGTCAGAAATAGAGAAATTTGAGTGCGTAGTGTGCAAAGGTGAGCTTGTGTTAAGTGATGATCCTGTGGCTGTGAATTTTAGAAATGAGTCTTTGGAGCTGGTGAACAAGTTTTGTTACGTAGGAGATACCATCTCTGCCGGTGGTGGGGCTGAGGCTGCCACTGTTGCTAGAATTAAGTGTGGCTGGGGGAAGTTCAGAGAATTGATGCCAATCCTGACAATGAAAAGAATGCCTCTCCCCCTGAAGGGAAAGGTGTATGCCTCATGTGTTAGAAGTGCAATGACGTATGCCTCAGAAACATGGGCCGTTAAAGTAGAGGATGTCAACAGAATGGAGCATAATGAGATGAGAATGGTGAGATGGATGTGTGGGGCCAGGCTACAGGATAGAATAACAAATGTTGAGCTGAGGAGACGTTTAGGTATAAAGAGTATTAGCGAGGTGATGCGTACAAGTAGACTGGGATGGTATGGACATGTGGAGAGAATGGATGAACAAAATTGGGTGAAAAAATGCAGGTCTGTGATTGTGGAGGGAGCTGCACCAAGGGGTGGACCGAGGAAGACCTGGGATCGGACTATACGCGCCGATCTCAAATCCAAGAACTTGACAAGTGAAGCAGCCCTTAACAGGGTTGCCTGGAATGCCGCCATTAGGACAAGAGACTGAAACTGCACTTATGTGTGGAACACTCAGTCTTAAAATTTTATGTATGTAAATGGTAGAAATATTAGCTCGATTACTGTACTCTAACCATTTTTAAGTTACAGAGGTTAGAGGTCATGATTTCTCGCCTACTTACAGCGAATAGACTATAGCATAGTTATTAGTGTACTTTATATTTGGTTTGGTGCCAGTGTGTTCAATTAACCTTAATTTCTTTCTATTAATAGGGGTTATTAAATCATTGCGGACACCAATTTTGTTTATAATTGAAGGACTCAAAAAGCATTACCCTATAATACACATGGAATTAAGTGTTGACATTTGTGCTGTATCATGTGTATTGAGGAAAAGGGGTGTATAATGAATGATAATATAAACCAGTACTGTAGTTTTTAATAGTTTGGAGAAAAAAATAGGTATCCAGTAATAATGATTTTACTGTATCAGCAAATTTGAAGTGTAAGGATTGTTTTACTTTTGTTTGTTTTCTATTTTCATACAGTTACATGTTCATATTACATTTTGATTTGTTATGTTCTTGCTTCCTCTTTCTGGTATAAAGCTTCATTAACCCTTAAAGATCGGGACCGGACTTAAGTCCGGCTCCAATTTGCAGCAAGTTAGGAGCATTATTAAGACTTTTAAAGGGTTAAAATAGAGTGCAAATGGCCGGGAGCGCAGCGGGCCAGACAGCCGACTCCCAGGGCTTACCGCCGCCCATTAACTCATGTTCCCTGTGTTCTCGAGAGGCCGGCAGTGTAGCCAGTAGTGAGCATAGCTGGGGAAAATATGCCGCTAAACTCCCATGTTACTGGGTCCACTGTATGAGAACCACGAGTGCTACGTAGCTCGTTCTGGTCTCATTTTGAAGCTTTTAGCGCCTATTTTTTTGCTGAATACATTTATTTTCATGCAGATACTTGATTTATCATTCAGGAGGGCCTGAATATGCCCAAATGAGCCCAAAACCCCCCACTAGACGAGGGTTAAAGATCTTTTCTTTTTAGTCTAATCTCCCTGCACAACATTATATTATTTATAGAAGTGTCTTTGATTTCCCTCATGCATTCTTTTTTCCAGGGTAACTATTTCATTATATGTGTCATATTTTACTCAATTTGTTTAGGTACTGATGCGGTATATAATTTGAGAGTACTGTATTATCTTTCTGCTGGTGATCGGTCTGTCTGTTATGTACACCGTGCAGGAAAATTCCTCTCTTTCTGACCCTGGCTTTAGGAATCCCATGACCTTTGGCAGGGTGTCAAACGAAAGCCGAATCCATTATTTTTAGTCTTTATTATTGTACTGTATTTGCAAGGATCAAATTATGGTTTATAGTCCAAATTATGTCTTTGGAAGTGATAAAATGGCTCAAACAATGCTATTTGTTAATTTTCGAGTATTCCTTCACATATTCATTCAAGTCTTCAAACAAAATTTCTCCGGTTTGACATCCTGACCTTTGGATCAATATAAATGTCAGAACAATGCTATTTGGTCTGCAATTTTACTTTTCTTTTCACATGAAGTCTGAAAATCAGGTAAATGTTCAGTTTGGACTGTCACTTGATATTTCAGATGAGGTAATATTCTGAAAGACTGAAATGTTTCATGCTTTCAGAAATTTTGCTCTAGTGAACATGGGTTCTAAAGAGAGGGGTTTACCAGTAGGCTACCATATATGATTATGTGCGTGTACATGTATCACATTCATTAGGCTGCCTGTTTAGTATCTGTGTGTGGTGAGTGTACCTGTGTATGATATACATGCCTGTGTGTGTGTGTGTGTGTACATGAGCACGTTCGCCTCAATTATATTGTATGTTTCTTTTCACACTTTGCAGCACATCCACTCCACTCTCTTACTTCCTCATTTGTCTGTCTATCCCTCAATTCAACTCCACCATGCACTTCTCAAGTAATTAATTTCTACCCTTCTCACTTTTGGTTTGTGCTCCAGCAACGTCCATGCTTTTCTCCCGTACGTCAATTATAATGTAAAACTTGCAAAAAATGTCGGTATTACCACACTTATCATGCAATGACTTTTATTTCCATGCTGACCACCCTATTCCTTGTCATTACTTTCAGCATTCCTACAACCCTCTTCCTGTGTCGCACCTTCTCCCGCACTTCATCCTCTATACTCCCATCTTTACTCATCACACTGTAATGAGTGTCAGGGTGAGATGAGATCTGTCTCTGATAGGGCAGCGAGGGAGGGGATCATCAGCCCATTGGCTTGCACCCGAGCCAATGCCCCCACCGTCCGCAGCCCCCCTTGCACTGCCACCCAATCGGGTGATCTAGCCAGCACCTAGAAGGAAAAGTAGTACAGTAAAAGAGACTGACAGAAATGGCTAAGGTTGGGTAGAGGATGCCAAACTTCACTCTGGATAGGACCCGCTCTCACCTAAGGCTCCGGGAAGTTTAGAGAGCTGCTGGCACTATTGACCATGAGAGGACTCCTGCTTCACCTTAACCCTCTCCGACATATGACGCGATTTTGAGCCGATTAGGGATACTTTAAAGCCTTTGTTACCATCAGGTTTATTTAGAAACATTTAGTTTAGTTACCGGTACTTCAACCTCTGCAGTTGTCTTTGAGTTAGCTGTGGGCAGAACACTAATTTTGGAGAGGTAATTAGCCTATAAGAGTGAGAGAACTCTATTTTTTATTGCTAATCTGGCAACCTCTGCGTCATATGAGTCTGAAGGGGTTAAAGGGAAGGTGTATTCCTCTTATGTTAAGAGTACGATGACCTATGCCTCGGAGACGTGGCCGGTTAAAGCGGAGGATATCAATTGGATGGAACGGAATGAGAAGAGAATGGCGAGATAGATAAGTAGGGTTAACCTTAGGAACAGGATATCGAGTGAGGAATTAAGAAGGCGTCTGGGCATTAGGAGTACAGTATTAGTGAAGTGATGCGCATGAGCTGACTTGGTTGGTTTGGACACGTGGAAAGAATGGATGATCAGAACTGAGTAAAAAATGCCAAGCTGTGAACGTGGGGGGTAGCTGCGCGTAGGGGTGGACCTAGAAAGGCGTGGGATCAGGTACTCCGATCCGATCTAAAAATATATAACTTGACAACAGAGCTGTGTATGTGTGTGTATGTATTATTATGTTACCTCCACCAACCAACTTTACTCGTAAACTCAATTAATGAAATCAACAAATACATGTGGCAATCCAGGGATTCGAACCTAGGATGCTCACACCGAAATTCAGTGCATTTATCCATTGCGCTACGAAGACAGTTAAAGAATGGTGGACAAGTCTACGATTTATTATGCAGTTTTGAATCCTGCATATCAATCTAAGCATGTACACAATTCCAACTGCGCTATCATAGGCTATACGATATGTGAGAGTACCTTGAGCTATTGTGTGTGTACAAGGTACTGTATGTAAGAGTACCTTGACCCTTGCTGTGCATGTGTGTGTAAACAAGATATGCACAAGTACCTTAGCCTTAGTTGTGTATGTGTGAGTATACAAGATATGTACGAGAACCTTGACCATAGCTATGTGTATACAAGATACGCGTGATTACCCTGGCCCTAAATGTGTGTGTTGTGTGTGTGTGTGTGTGTGTGTGTGTGTGTGTGTGTGTGTGTGTGTATGTATGTATTTGATATGTGTGTGTGTATATAAGTTGTGTATGAGTACCTTGGCCCTGGCTGTGTGTGTGTACAAAAGATGCACGTGTACCTTGGCCCCAGCTATGTGTGTTTGTGGCATGTGACCTCAGGATCTGGACCTGGGTTTGGTGAGATCGGACGTGATGCTGACCCAGTGCCAGGCCGGGTGCTGCCAGCTCTGTCAGACGCCTCCCTATGTCACTTGCCACCAAGTGGAGGTCAACACCATCGCTTCAGGCTTCGGTCACATGGGACCAATCTCGGGCACTATTCATAGGTACATTAAGGACATCACATTGTCATAGGCAAATTTAAACAGGAATTTTGGGTTATAAGGTTTCCATTTGAATTTATCACTATGAATTGTTTGTTAAAAAGCTTTACTGAATGGATATAAACACATTTTGTGGAGGAGCACTCTATTGACAATATTTTGTGTATAATCCTTCAGATCTTACTTTGTCTAGCTATAAGCAAAATCTTTTCATTATAGTGTTCCTCCTCAAAGGATGTTTATAAAAGCATTTTGTAGTATGTCCAGTTGGATATGTTACTAAAAAAAAATAGCAAGCAACGACTTTTATTGTTTTTTTGTTTATTGTTTTTGGATGAAATACTGTATATACAAAATTCCTTTTTAAATTTTGAGCTTGATGGATGATAACCAAATAGCATGTGATTGTAATGCCTTAAGGGGGTGTTACACAAGGACTTTATCCTCAATTTCTGATGGTCAATATTATTCTGGCAACATTTCTGGGATCTTTGGCACTGGTATCGGAAAGTAGACCCGAGGTAGATGAATTTAGGCGATAGAATTCCACAAAAAGTTTAGCTCGTAAGTTGCCAGACCAGTGTTGACGATAAAAGTGGATGAAAGAAGCCCATGTGTGGTACCCCCTTTTCTCTATCTCCTCAGCATTTATTATACTTCCTTTCCACTTTTGGTACTACAGTATGATACTTTTTGCACATCTTTAGTATTGTAATTTTTTGCACAATTTATTGCTGGTATCAGGGAGGAATATAGTTTGCCATTTGCAGGGTACCTTCGAACAGACTGCCGTATTCCGAGATTTGCACTGTACTTTGTCTCCCATGTTCAAGAAGCATGAGTGGTGAAGAATACTGTTGCAATAGGCTTGCTTCCAGTTGCAAACTTGGTTTCCGAATTATGATTAATGTAGTGGCTTGAAATGTGGCTCGTGCTCAACAAGGCTATCAATAAGATTAAATTTGTCTATAGAGTCCAACCAAGAAAAAACAGGCAGAAACAGTAAGGATTTTGGATAGTAACATATCTAGTAATTGAACACATGAATCGGATCCAAATATCAAATATAGTGACTAATGTGAACTCTCCTATTAATCCATCACTTGCCAACTAATATAACACTATAGGCTAGATGGATAGATAGATTTAGCCATTTATTAATGCTGTAGTAATCATTCCCTACTTCTACTAACTTGGTTGTAGGACTATTTGTGTATAACTGTATCAAACTAGAGGGGCACTCAGTAGAGCGTATAGCTCCACCTACGTTGGCTGACTCTCTACCATTAGTATCTTAGGCTTATATTTTACTCTGGATCGAAGTTCCAGGATTTGATTCAGATCGCCTCCTAAATTGAATCACTTCTTCTTTGGCACATATCCTATCTGCCCACCAAATGTTGTGGAAATCGGTTCATAACTGCGATTTATGCCCAACATATTTTGTGAAAATCTGTGGATCGCCTCCTAAATTGATTCACTTTCCATGGGCACCATGAAGTAGTGTCACACTGCCAGAGTTACGGGTGACCAAATTTCACACTGCCGGAGTTATGGGTGCCCAAAATTCAGTGCCACACTCTTGTGGCCAAGTTTCTGGCTCCTAAGTGTCCTTTGTTACTTGAATATGCTATACGCGCTGACAGAGCATTAACTTTTGTAGTACGTTGACATTTGACATACTGTACAGTATATTCATATTATCACCAACCCACCAATTAACTTACAAATAAACCTAATTAGTAAAATCAATGAAACTACAGTAATCTCAGTTTTTGTGGCTAACATTGGATGATTTTGTTTAGCTTCTAAAATTTCTCATAGTTGGGGAATTAATAACTCCATTAGTACAGCAATATAGTAAAGTTCTTTTGGGGCAAGACTAGACATTTATATTTTGCTGATCCTTGTCATTAAGCAGGAACTCTTAACTGCAACAATACATGATAGGCAAAGTTATGGTATAATTTAACCCTTTCGCTCACCAGAAGATGCACTAGCGTCATCCTATACCACCCTCTAAGTACACCCCGAAACTAAAATATTTGGCATAAATGACCGAAAGGCGCGAACTGCGCCTTCCGCCGGCTGTGCGACGCGGGAGAAACATGAAATTATGTGATATTAATTGCAACACTGTAAGCCTAGAAACAGTGTGACAGCGAAGGTCTGAGGAAAATGTTCCCATCATTGATTTTCCCTCTGCGCGGGAAGGTCGTTCTCCGCGGACCTTCAAGTTCCTGGAATCGCTGATTCTACATGCAATTTTTTTCTATATGTGATTGAAATAAATGTATATAGCATTGAAAATGATCTATAAATACTTGGATATCGTCACCTTATAAGTGGTCAAAGAAATTGTCCCAGACATGATCTACGGTAAGCTATCGTATTTTTTAGTGGTGCTAACGGTCGCTGGTATATATGGATTCAAAAATATTTGTATAAAATCAAGTTTTAGGGGTAGAGATTTGTTTCTTGTTGTCAACGCCTCATTATTCAGTGCTGTAAATCTGGAACTATACAGTTGCATAGTTTACCAAATAGGTTGAAAGGGTTAAACATATAGTACTGCATATGGTATTTGTGTGAATGTTTTTTCCTCTTCTTTATTTCTGTACATGCTTTCCTTGTATTGTTCAATTTCCTTGCCACTCCGTTCTTTTGTGTTTATCTTTTATTTTTATGACGTTATTGATATTTTCTTTTTGTTTCTTGTCTGTATATAGTATTTATTTGTAGACCTCATATCTTTGTTTCTGTACTGTATACCTAAGTATCTATTTATTCATTTATTTGTTTCCTGTCTACAGTATGTCTATGTTTATTGTGGTTATACAATATAGCTATCTCTCTCTGTGTGTGTCTCTCTCTCTCTCTTTCTGTTACTCTCTCTCTCTCTGTATCTTACAGTAGATCCTCGGGAAAAAAGGCAAACTAGGCCTGTGTATCCAGCTCAGTACCAGTACAGCTCGGTCCCATATAAAGCGAGTTCAAACAATGTGAATTTTGATTAGTGCGAGCAATGAAAATATTAAACACAAAATTATCAACCAATGCGAATGCGATCTTTTATTGCGAGTCGGGTGGCAATATGGGTTAAATCCGGGGAGATTTTTATGAGTGCGGCCAAAATTTGTACAGTGCGATAAATTTCCTGCCTGACTCGTGGCATCACTGGTGTTTGAGCAGCTTGGGCATGGAGGGAGGCTGGTCAGTCAGACATTTGTTTACCCCATACTGTGTGACGCTATCTCGCATTCTCGGGTTTGTGATCATATCAAGTGTACAATTTAAGGCAAGGAAAGGTCTAATTTACCATTAATATACTATATTTATCATTAACATTTGTTCTTGGTATGTTTGTGTCAGTATAAATAATGATATAAGGAAAGATATGTGTGCTATATGGAGGACCGATCGACCAATTAAGTTATTTCCCATAGGAGATGTTCACATAGTGCGAATTCATATAGTGCGACGCACTGTGTCAACCAATTTCTCGCACTATGCGGGACCGAGCTGTACTTGCCCTGCTATGGTTGTTCACTGTGTTGGCGGCGGAAGCAGACGCAAATTTTTTACTATTCTGTATTTTTGCTTTGTAATAAAACCTCAAATCTTGTCTTCCCCATGCTTTATCAAGATTACTTTCAAACTTCTTTTCTGATTCAGAATCGACTACATACTAGGCCAGTGGAACTTGCCACTCTATCTCAAAAAGATTTTCTTTTCTTTTCAAGCCTAGTTCTTTCCTTTTAAATTTCTTATTGTCCTCTCGTTCTTGTTCCCTCCCGCATCAAGAAGATACCTTCACACACATCCTCATCATACTTTCCTGACACTATCTTAAAAGTCTCTATCATATCCCCTCTCTTTCTCCTATATGCCAGTGTTGGGAGTCCCAGTGTCCTCAACCTCTGCTCATAGCCCAGGTTATTCAAAGTTGGTACCAGCTTGCTAGCTCTCCTCTGCACTTTCTCCACCACTTCTATATCTTTCACCATATATAGAGCCCACATCTGGTTTGCATATTCCAGGTGCGGCCTAACCAGCGCTGTATAGATATTCCTGAAGATTTCTTAATCCAGTGACACAAATGTCCTTATCAGCCCTACAATTTTATTGGTTTTATTTATCTTCTCCGCTGAATGTTCTGAGAAATTTAAGTTATTGTCTATCGCTACCCCTATATCCTTTTCTGCACTCACTTTCTCCATTGTTTCATACATACTGTATTCTACCTTGTCTGTCTTGTTTATCTCTCTCTGTTTCTCTCTCGCTCTTTCTTTTTCTCTGTTTATCTCTCTTTCTCTGTTTATCTGTTTATCTCTCTCTCACACACACTCACACACACTCTCACACACACACACTCTCTCTCTCTCTCTCTCTCTCTCTCTCTCTCTCTCTCTCTCTCTCTCTCTCTCTCTCTCTCTCTCTCTCTCTCTCTCTCTCTCTCTCTCTCTCTCTCTCTCTCTCTCTCTCTCTCTCTCTCTCTCTCTCTCTCTCTCTCTCTCTCTCTCTCCCTTCTCTCTCAATCTCTCTCTCTCTTATCTCTCAATCTCTCTCTCGCTCTCTCTCTCGCTCTCTCTCTCTCTCCCCCTCTCTCCCCCTCTCTCCCCCCCCCCCTCTTATGTGCCTTTAATATCAAAAGGATGTAGAACAACTTTAATAAGTACTAGACAGCGAAAAATAATAAATTATTTCCAGACTAAGAAATGTACCTTATGAAGAAAGTCTAGAAGAATTAATCCTATTCAGACTAGTGTACGAGGGGATGTAATTCATGTATTTAAGATAATTAAAGGTATCGACAATATGGATGCAAACAAATGATTCACATTCAATTATTCAAATGGCACCAGAGGGAATGGCTTTATTCCCACGAGGCAAAATTTTTTTTTCAACCGAGTAGTAAAAATATTGTAATACAGTGGACCCTCGGATATGACAGTTTTGCACAAAGCAGTTTTGCTCTAACATGGGTACCCCAAATGTGACGACTCTTCTGTAACACGATATTTTCCTTGCTCTAACACGGTTTGCTTGGGCTCGGGGAATGCCACTGACTCGGTTTCCCTTCCCACCCGTTTTGAGACAGACAAAGCCGTGCGGTCCAAGTGTATTTTATATGCCAGCCCACCCCTCTAGACCACCCATACCTACCGCTTTGTTGTCCTTTTGCGATCATATTTTATGCATATGGCATGTTAAGTATGGTTGAGTGTTGTTTGGTCGGTATTTTGAGTGATTTGTGTCAGGTTTTAGAGCAGAGAATGCTCAAAAAAGGGACTTTGGGGGAGTTGCTAGGACGAAATGCCTTATTTCCCATATAACCTATGCTTTACCTTGCACGGTTTTGCGTAACACGGTGTCGTGGCAGTAGTGAGGCAGTTAGGTAGAAGAGTTGTGCATTTGTTATGAAAGTATCAAAATTGGTACACAATCATAAAGGCAATATATTCAAAATTAGATAGGGAGGTATCATAGATTTAGCCTACTGTGTGTTGGCTTCAGCAGCCTCTTTTCAATTAATTTCCATTAGAGTTCTGAAACACTGATTGTTGCCTCAAACTGTAAAACGTGGTAGAGATATCAAACTAATCTCAAATTACTCGTCTGGACAAGGGAAACAACAAATATTCAGATGGTGATGGGCTGGTCTATCAGAATGAGAACTGAGCGATCTCTGCCATACCCATAGCTTACTCTGACTGTTCCTTTTACTTATATATTTTCTAGATCTCAAGTGACGGTGTCTCTTCCGTGGATTGACCTCCCAATCTACCAAGATTGGAAGCCAAAGCGTCACATTTTTCCTTTGCCTCTCAACTTTCTCTTCATAATTGCTGAGGGGCACGGCCCTGGGTGGGGCTTTGGTTTTCCGGGCGTTTCCTCACCCTCCTCAGCTCCCCGCCATGGAGTGGCTTCGGTCACCCAGGCTTTATTGTGGTCGGCAGGGAGGGTTCTGTGGGGGCGCTCGGTTATGGCCTTGGCCTTGCTTGGGGCCTTGGGGCTGTTCGGCCAGGCAGCTTGGGGAACGGCAACAACAACAACAACAAATATTCAGATAATGTTTGGCTAATGTTGACCGTTTGGCTGGTACAGTCTCCAGTGTCTCAGAACTCTAATGGAAATTAATTGAAAAGGGGCTGCTGAAGCCAACATAGGCTAAGCCTATGATGCCTCCCTATCTAATTTTGATTACACTCGAACCTCGATTTAACGGACTAAATGGGACCGTTACTAGTCCGTTGCATGAAAAAATCCGTTGCTGGGTATTGTATTCATATAAGGGGGCCGGAAATCTATTAATAGGCCTAGGCCTAGGCTATAGATACTCACAAAACCTCAAATGAGCTGCTTGGATAGCGAGAATATCCCAGGTAGGCTATATATAATAAACTTATATTAACCAAGTAGGCCTAATCTTGACCAAACCGATTCATATCTCTTGTGTAATTCTTTGTTTACACTTGACTGGTCTGACGAACGAGACACACAGTGACTACGGGTCCAAAACTACTTTTAATATTAGCTAGCCAGACCAAGAAATGGTCTAACCTAGCTTAGATAATATATCAGGAGGCAAAAATCACTTACCTTGTGAATGGTGAAGACTAGAATGTTCTACCTGTAAGCTATATCAAGTGTTTTTCGATTGAGCAAAATAAATAAAAGTACCGGTAGTTCACAAGGTAAAAGTTATTTTTGCCTCCTGATATATTATCTAAGCTAGGTTAGACCATTTCTTGGTCTGGCTAGCTAATAATAAAAGTAGTTTTGGACCCGTAGTCACTGTGTGTGTGTGTGTGTGTGTGTGGCGGATTGTTCGTCAGACCAGTAAAGTGTAAACAAAGCATTACACAAGAGATATGAATCAGTTTGGTCAAGATTACTTGGTTAATATACGTTTATTAAATATACCTGGGATATTCTCGTTATCCAAGCAGCTCAGTTGAGGTTTTGTGAGTATCTATAGCCTAGGCCTAGGCCTAAGAGTCACTCGCCCTGCCACTTAGTGGACAAATTATCCAGCACCGGACATTTGGTCCGGTCCAGATGGATTGTCCTCCTACAGACGGAGTCCGTTAAATCCGAAATCCGTTGTATCGAGGTCCGTTAAACCGAGGGTCGAGTGGTATATTGCCTTTATCATCGTGTGTGCCAATTTTGATACTTTCATCAAAAAATGCACAATTCCCACAAATGTTGTCACTTGGCTGCTGCACTACAGGACGAATTAAGTGTTACTAGAGTCTCAACTGTAGTCTGACTACCAATATCTTGCTCTTAACCCCGACTGACTGTGTTTACAGATGAATAACTGGACATGCCCACATTAACTTGTTTGTTAGAATAGGTATACTGGTAGTAAGATAGTTCTATTTTCTTATTTTCTGTCGCGTACCATGTCAGTTTTTTCGTTCTGCATAGAAAAGATAAATCCTGTCCTTTCTAAGCGGTCTTCTCTCTCCTACATATAGTTTAGGTAGTTTAAATACAAGTAGCATCGTAATAATCAGCAGATCTTTTGTTGCTTGCTTTCATTTGTACTGTCTCTTTTTCTCTTTGTCTGACTGTCTGTGTGTTTTTTTATGTTACATACTTTCCATTATACTGTAGTAAAATAATTACCTAGATAAAAGTACTGTATACAGTATTCTGTATTCAAATTCTAAGATAAAGTTGCTGTAAGGCTTCATGCGAAATGCAGTGTTTGGAACGAAAAAAGTCTTTAGATTTGAATGAGAGGACTATCGTACATAGGTGGCTATGAACGAAATGCCCCCATGCACCTCTGTCCCCAGTCAGTCGACGTCCCTCCTCCCATCCAGCACCGCTTTCATGCATAAGTGAACTTTCCATTAACCAAAATTCATGGGACTTGAAATGTTTTATAATTACCTCTGCTAGGATTATAAGCTCTGTCTCGAGTCGGCCACCCCCAATAAGCAAAATAAAAATAAATAATATGGGGTATGTGCCAGAGTATAGATAGATAGATAGATAGTTAGTTAGTTAGTTAGTTAGTTAGTTAGTTAGTTAGTTAGTTAGTTAGTTAGTTAGTTAGTTAGTTAGTTAGTTAGTTAGTTAGTTAGTTAGTTAGTTAGTTAGATAGGATTATAAATTCCCTGAATAAAAAGCAGTTACTAACTTGAACAGATGAACAAGATTGATTGGAGGTTATAATAAGTTTCTTCCAGCATTCATATTAAGTTCTGTAACCTGACTTAGGGTATCGGCAGTTAAGTCTGACGTTGGTTTGTTTGTTTTGCAAGTTTTAAGTTTTGCTTTCTACAAATTTGGTTGCCTCCTTGATTACCGTTTCATCTAAATTCAGTGCTTTAAAGTGGGCATCACACTAGCTTTTATTGTCAACTGTCAATAGGCAGCATTTTTCTGGCAAAGTTTCTAGTTTCTTTTACGCCGATGTCGGAAAGTAGACTGAAGACAGATGAATTTAGACAAGACTTATTTTAAAAGTTTACCTCATAAGGTGCCAAACTAGTGTAACAGATAAAAGTTGAGGGGAAAATCGCTTGTCTGATATCCCCATGAAGAAGATTTATAAGTTATTTCTTCCTGCAACTTCGATTTGGCAGCTTTTTTGATAAATAATTTTACAAGAACTCAATGAGCTTTGATAATATACAGTCAGTCTAGTTGTTGTTGTTGTTGTTCCCCAGGCTGTCTGACCGAACAGCCCCAAAGCCCCGAGCAAGGCCAAGGTCATAACTTCAGTCTAGTTGCCAATACCAGTGCAGAATAGTCCCAAAATGTTGCCAGTATAAAGTTGTGATCAAAAGTTTCACAAAAGATAGTCTGTGTGATACCCCCCCTAAGTTGTTACAGCATAGGGCCAGGCATTGCTTGCTAGGTTCCTCTCCATCAAGCGCATGATACTGCTCACTCAGCTCCAATCTTGAGGCACATTCATAATACATTTGCTCGTTATGTACGCAATTTACAGGTATTTGCTTATTTTTCGTCCGTTTGGTTACAGTTTATGATGCCTGTAAAGTTCAAATGACACAATCATAAGAAAACTATCATCTGAGGATAGGCCTTATTATGTTCAACTTGAAGAAGCCGTAAAGCGAAATGTTGTCATAATACTGTAGTCTGTCTGCACATGACATTTTTCTATGATGCTTCACAATACTAAACAGGTGGAAATGTATCTGTTATACTTTTTTGGCATTCATATTGTATGGTATTGAATGTAGTAAAATTATTAGTCATTCATCAAATACTTCTGAGATTAAGAGTGCATTATGTGAATATCAAGACCAGGAGCTGAAGGAGACATACCCTGCCAAATGAAGGCTCTTTGATGTTTCTTACCTCTAACCCTGTCTAGTTAATCTTCAGTAAACTAGTGGGGCTGAGAGTTTAAGTTTCATCTTATTTTTTGGTAAACTGGATATGCAGCATTATACCTATTTTGTTTGTAAAACTGAGTCATACTATACAATAATTATATTTTGTCTGAAAGTTTTTGTTGTTTATACAATACTGTATATGAATATTTTCATGTTACATTCAAATCAATTTATGGTACTTGGTACTTATTTATTTTCAAACATATAACCATAGACTACAGTAGATCTGGACTGGACACGAAAATGGAACTTTGCAGTAAGGGACCCAAAATCGGAGAATGAACCCCCAAGTTCGAACCTCGAAACCGCGAAAATATCACATTTTCGCGATTTCGAGGTACGATATTGGGGGTTCGTTCTCCGATTTTGGGTCCCTTACTGCAAATTTCCATTTTCGTGTCCAGTCCAGATCTACTGTAGTCTATGATATAACGTAAGTGTTTATGGATGAGAATTATTTCTATGTATGGTAGCTGGTGATGTTTATCATCTACATATTGTGGCCAATGTTTGACCAGAGAATGCATCTTGGCTGGAATGTGTATCGGGTCAATTTTCCAGTTACTTTACATTTTCCAGAATCACATCAAAGTGGTTGACATTAGTCCTGGGCCTTGTAGTGAATAGCTGAGTCCTTCTCTTAACACTTGGATCTTAAAGATCTCTACCAGAACACCCTGCAGCTTTTCCATCCTTCATTATATTTGTTGCACTGCTTATACCAGCTGGCACTATCAAAGGGGGAGGGTAAAGTATTAACTTCGTTACTAATCTGCTTTCTATTCCAGTCAAACTCCACAATGAGTAATCATTCTTAGTGTCCCTTGCAAGCTTCTTTGATTTCTTTGTCAGCATAAACAATTGCCCCCATTATCATTCCTGAAATACTGTTCTCTTACAATGTCTCTACTGTCATCCTTAACTCATACTGTACCAGAGGATATTACCTTAAATGTACCTTCCAGTTCCAGGCAGTGTGGCTAAAATAGCTTCAGAGGCAAGAGAGCACACCCTCCCACCTCCGTTACATACATACATACATAAAATTTTAAGATCGAGTGTTCCACACATAAGTGCAGTTTCAGTCTCTTGTCCTAATGGCGGCGTTCCAGGCAACCCTGTTAAGGGCTGCTTCACTTGTCAAGTTCTTGGATTTGAGATCGGCGCGTATAGTCCGATCCCAGGTCTTCCTCTGTCCACCCCTTGGTGCAGCTCCCTCCACAATCACAGACCTGCATTTTTTCACCCAATTTTGTTCATCCATTCTCTCCACATGTCCATACCATCCCAGTCTACTTGTACGCATCACCTCGCTAAT
Organism: Paralithodes platypus; assembly: GCA_032716605.1. Taxonomy (NCBI): domain Eukaryota; kingdom Metazoa; phylum Arthropoda; class Malacostraca; order Decapoda; family Lithodidae; genus Paralithodes; species Paralithodes platypus. The sequence goes on along the minus strand of CM064548.1, from coordinate 4,616,767 downwards.
ACTCTTTATACCTAAACATCTCCTCAGCTCAACATTTGTTATTCTATCCTGTAGCCTGGCCCCACACATCCATCTCACCATTCTCATCTCATTACGCTCCATTCTGTTGACATCCTCTACTTTAACGGCCCATGTTTCTAAGGCATACGTCATTGCACTTCTAACACATGAGGCATACACCTTTTCCTTCAGGGGGAGAGGCATTCTTTTCATGGTCAGGATTGGCATCAGTTCTCTGAACTTCCCCCAGCCACACCTAGCAACAGTGGCAGCCTCGGCCCCACCACCGGCAGAGATGGTATCTCCTAGGTAACAAAACCTGTTCACCAGCTCCAAAGACTCATTTCCAAATTCACAGCCACAGGATCATCACTTAACACAAGCTCGCCTTTGCACACTACGCACTCAAATTTCTCTATTTCTGACTTATCCTTCGGCAGGGGTTCCTTTATTCTACTACAGCGCTTACTGCCATGGTGTACCCAACATAGACAGATGCTACATTGAATTGAGTTAACGCCCACTCCCTTTCCACACACTGCACATAGGTATGCACCGCTCTTTTCCACATTGCCTCGTCTCAATCTACAATGCATATCCTTGGTTTTGTTAATATTGACTCTTAAACCCTTGCTCGCCATGCCCTCTCTCCACTCTCTGAATTTGGCCTCAGCATCTTGCATACTGTCAGCTATTAGGACTAAATCGTCTGCATAAAACAGTTCCAACGGGAGTCCGCCTCTAAAAACTCTAAGATAGTGCCTCCAAGACCATAATAAAGAGGAGGGGGCTTAACACTGAACCCTGATGGACTCCAACACGGACTGCGAACTCATCACTCAGTACACCCTTCACCCTCACCGCACTTCGCGAATCCTCATACATCTTCATTATCACACGCACCAGCCACTCTTCCACACCAAGTTTCCTCATAGCCCACTGCACAACATCTCTAGGCACCCTATCAAAGGCCTTCTCCAGGTCTACAAACACAAAGTAAAGATCCCTGCCTTTTAGTAAGTATCTTTCCTGTATCTGCCTGACTATGAAGATAGCATCGGTTGTGCCCCGTCCCAGCATAAAACCAAACTGCATATCATCAATAGAGATGCTTTGCCTGATCAAACCCTCAAGGACTCTCTCACAGACCTTCATGATTTGGTCAAGCATTTTCAGGCCCATATAATTTCCTCTATCTAGCGCATCCCCTTTTCCTTTGTATATACAGTATTTACTATTACAGTTTTGAGCCAATCCTCTGGAATTTTCTCATCTTTAATAATGGTGTTTATCAACTCAGTGACTAAGTTTACACCAGTCTCTCCTGAGGCTTTTATCATCTCAGCGACAATGTCAGAGCAACCTGGAGCTTTACCGTCCTTCATTTTATTGATTGCGTCGCTCACTACAGCTGGTGCTATCAAAGGAGGGGGCCCAGATTTTGGTTTTTTGATACTAAGCTGTTCCTTATCCCATTCAAACTCTACATTTAGCAATCGTTCATAGTGTACCTTCCATGCTTCTCTGATTTCATTTTCTGCATACACAATCTTCCCATTATCGTTTCTAACACACTGTTCACCTATAATATCCCTACTGTAATTTTTAACTCGCCTAGTTGGGGAAGGACTGACCCAGCAAGCCTGTGGAGGCTGGTAGCCAAGCTGAGAAGTGTTGCCAACTCCTCAGAGTAGTGCCTACAAGTCATGTTAGCAGCTACCGCTCGATATTAGCAGTTATACTCTTACAGTTTCTTACAGTAGATCCTCTGGAAAAAGGCAAACTATGCCTGTGTATCCAGCTCAGTACCAGTACTTGCACTGCTGCGGTCGTTCACGGTGTTGGCGGCGGCGGTAGCAGACGCAACATTTTTACTATTCTGTATTTTTGTTTTATAATCAAACTTCAAATCTTGTCTTCCCCATGCTTTTTACTCGCTGGGATGGTATCGGTTAACTCGCCTAGCTAAGTTGAAGATCCCATTGGAATTTCCTATGTTACATACTTGGTCAATGACTACATCCTGTAATAATTTCTTTGCCTTATGTCTCATGTTTACAATTTACTTAGCCGTCAGTTATTCCTCCCTGCTGCCTCCTTTCTTCCATGCTTTGAAGCGACCCTTAGTTTTGCCACAGACTTTGTCAGTGGCAACAAGAAGGCTACTTGCAAGGAAGTGTATATACTTCATGTGGACAGCACCCCTATTCCTATCCATTTCCTCCATTTCACTGCAAATCCTATCCCTGTATTCTGATGTACAGTATTCAACAACCATACTTTCCTTTTTGGCATGTATAATTTCTTACGCACAGGATCTCGCTTTAAGCTCATATCTCACACTAGGAGCTTATGGTGGGATTGTATTTGAAGTTTTACTACATTTTTTACATACAGTATTACACACACACACACACACACTCACACACTCACACACACACACACACACACACACACACACACACACACACACACACACACACACACACACACACACACACACACACACACACACACACACACACACACACACACACACACACACACACACACACACACACACACACACACAGCCCGTAGCCTAGTAGGTAGAGCTCTCGTCTCACACACGAGGGGTCGGGGGTTCAATCCCCGGCCGGGCGGAGACAAATTGAGCTTGTCTCCTTTCATGTGTTAGCCTCAGTTCACCTAGCTGTAAATAGGTACCTGGAATAAGTGGACGACGTTGTGACGTCCCATCTGGGGTTGGCCAAAAATGGTACAAGGCGAGATGGGTATCATAAGGGTTCACCTAAGCTGATGGCTACCTAAGCCTTCGGGCGAGACGGTACCGTCTATAGTGAGAATGGTACCATACAGACCCACCCTAAGCCTTCGTTTCCGATGTCGCCAATTGGCTAAAATACAGACTACACACACATCCACAGCCATTCCAACAGTACATAAAACACTTAACATGCATTTCATGCAATACATTCCCAGTTAACCCGGGAGCTGCGGGGAGACTCTTAAGAGTTCCCCCGGCGCACTGCGGGAAGACTCTTAAGAGTCAGAGAAAATAAAAATCAACTTTTGACATCGAAAAAAAAAAAATTTTTTATATTTTTTTTTTTTTTTTTTTTTTTTTTTTTGGCCCCTGGGCCATGCAAAATCTCAGTCCTCTACCTCCCCTCCTTCCCCACTTTCCTCCTCTCCTTCAGTTATCACCTATTTTCCCTGTTATTCCCTTATTCTGAGGTATTTTTCGTGCTAACATTAGAAATCCGATTGGAGGGTGTGGTCATCACTGATAGCAAGCGAGTGCAAGAGAGAGAGAGAGAGTATCGATCGACTGTGTCTCAGTGGCCTTGGGGGAAATTGGCGGGAAAGCAGATTGCCTCACCCATACATTATACAACTCGCGGGCTATATCTCCGATTTTGACCATCCAAACGCTGTTTTCACTCGTTTTATTGTTGTTTCAGGTTAATACCTTTATAATCAACCCATAATAGGCGCATATGGATAAATATTAATGCTATTAATGGCACAATGAATATTTTAGTGACGGAAACACCTCAAATACGTCAGCACAGGGGGACGTTTCCAATTACCCCCATGCGCACTTCAGAGGTTAAGGAGGCGCGATAATAATGAGCTTAGCTCGCATTGCGTGGATTCCCCTTGACGAACAAGTAACTGAGTAACTGAGCAACACACACACACTCTTACACTTCCTTCAGGATCTTCAAAAGGACCTAGATGAGTTGCACAGATGGAGCCAAACCTGAAAAATGAGTTTCAATGCAGAAAAGTGTCATGTTTTGGAAGTGGGAACAAGTGAGATAAGGCCAAGCTGGGAATACAAATTAGGAATTGAAATAATCGGCAAAACACGGCATGAGAAGGACCTTGGAGTGATAATACAAGATGATCTATCCCCGGAGAAGCATATTAACATGATCATTGGAGGAGCATATGGAATAATAACCAATATGAGAGTGGCATTTAACTATTTGGATGAAGAAATGTTAAGAAAACTGATAATGACTATGATAAGACCAAGATTAGAATATGCAGCAGTGATATGGTCACCACATTTGAAAAAATATATAAACAAATTAGAGAAAGTCCAAAGGATAGCAACGAAGATGATCCCAAGATTGAAGGAGTTGACATATGAGGAAAGACTTAAGACACTACAACTGCCTACCTAGAAGGGAACGAGGCGACTTAATAACGATGTTCAAAGGAGTAAAAAGTTTGGAACGAGTAGATAGGGAAGATCTTTTCGTGAGGGATAATGGAAGGACAAGAGGGCACTAGTTTAAGCTGAGGAAGGGCAGATGTCGTAAGGACACAAAGAAATTCAGCTTCCCATATAGGAGTATAGAGACTTGGAACAACTTGGAAGAGGAGGTGGTGAGAGCGAGGAACATTAACATGTCTAGGTTGGATAAAAGTAAATATGGAAATAGGGCAACATAAGTTATGATATGTTAGTCCAAAATACTGGGAACTGGGAATATCCATTACGATACTTGTCTAAGTAAAATGGATTGATTATAAAGTAACTAAGACAGGACAACATGAGCGCTGCTCAATTCCTGTAAACTACAAATAGGTAAATACACACACACCAGCATTGTTTGCAAAGTTTGTGAGAAAATTATAAGAAAAAAGTGGACACACTTCATAGAGAGACAGGGGCTGTTTAGTGAGAAACAGTTTTGATTCAGGGAAGGGAGATCTTGTGTATCTAATTTATTATAGCTTTATAGCAGAGTGGTAGATGTTACACAGGAGAGAGAGGGATGGGTTGACTGTGTTTACCTGGACCTGAAAAAGTCCTTTGACAGGGTGCCTCACAAGGTTATTGTGGAAATTGCAGGTTGTTGGAGGTGTACATGGTAGGATGTTAAAATGGATGGAAAACTTTTTAATAGGAAGAGAAATGAGGACCACAATACGAGATGAATATTCACAGTGGAGGAGTGTGACGAGCGGAGTACCACAGGGATCAGTGTTGGGTCCGATAATGTTCCTACTTTATGTAAACGACATGCCAGAAAACTTTAATAGTTATATGAATATGTTCGCGGATGACGCTAAGATCATGACGAATGTCACCTGTATTATAGGTTTGACTCCTGTAAGGAGATAAAGAAAACCTAATATTTAGTAGTGGCCCCGTAATCATTGACGAACATGCCTATTACATAAGGCATCCTCTTCAAACACTAAGCCGCCGTAGTTTGAATCTACCGCGCAGAGCATTTAAAATCTGAGGAGCCTTCATCATGAGCGCACGCGACCTCACTCATGGCTTCAGTCATTATGAATTGGGTTCTCACTACGAAAAAACTTCGTAAAAATAAAACAAAAGAAAATAAGAATAACTATCCAATAAGCTTTCCATCATATCGTGGATGTACTTGTGTGGATCTTTGACCAGACGCTGATTCAGGCGTCATTCTTCCTTCACTGACATATCAAGTAAACCAAAATCCTTAATACATCAACGAATGGGAAGGGGAAGGGGATGGTCGGGAGGGCCCCAGTCGTCAATGATTACGGGGCCACTACTAAATATTAGGTTTTCTTTATCTCCTTACAGGAGTCAAACCTATAATTTATTAGTGGCCCCTCCATCATTGATGAACATGCCTGATTTCTAAGACTGGAGGGGGACATTCGTAATCATATCATAACTCTAGAAAAGCAGATAATCAAACAACCACATAGTATCCTTACTTTGAAAATATATTTACACATGGCGCAGACCATATATATACAAAAAAGGGGTTCAAGCAGGTGCGTGCTTCAAAGAAGCCTGCTTGACAAAAAGGGGTAACTCTGGAGATTCTGTGAACAGATCTGTAGTTACAAAGGCACCCCACTCAACGAGTGGTGACAAAAATAACAAGTTATAAGTTTACATGTGCACATATAACCCCATAATATTCGTGGAAATATTTTGCAAAATATCTCCACTGTTTAATACTAAATTGCTTCCACAGCTAAAACTACTACAACAACCCTGTTGTTTGTACTAACATTGTACTAGCACAATTTCTCGCCCTGAATAGAACAGAGAAATTTTCATATCACATTATCCATAATTTGTATCACAGCTCTTACCCTCCGGTGGGGTCTAGGGTGTCCTATGTTACACTGACTGCACCCCCCCCCCCCCCCTTTTCCTTGAAAGTAAACAAAAGTGACTGAAGGGCCACCTAGACCCTCTGCCTTAAAGCTATACATGGTAAGGAAGGTTTGTCTAGAACAACTGATAAGTATCTAGTCAAAAACGTATGATTAGAAGCCCACAAATGTGTGGACGTAATATCTTCTACTGAAAAGTTCTTCAGGAAACGTAAAGAGGTTGCCCATTTGCGTAAATCGTGGGCCCTACCCACAACGCCGGGATTACTCTCTTTAATGACTTCGACCAAAAAAGCCAATCCCGTTTCAGTAAGCGTTTACCCGTACTTGCTACCCACAAAGCACCTTGGGGGTTTAGAGGAGCTACTCTCAAATATTTGGTTAGAGCTTGCACTGGACATAGATTATGGTGCACCTTTCCCCTTTTTAACGCCGGCACAGTGAACTCTGAAAACACGTGTGCACTGTGCTCATTCTTGGCTACAAAACCTGGGGAAGGTGCAATGCGAATACATTCATTAAGTCTACCAAACCTAAGGCAATTAGGTGTGTTGCTCATCGCCGCCAACTCAGACACCCTGTTCCCGGTGGCCAAAGCCAAAAGGAATACCACCTTTTTTAAGAGTAATGCAAAATCTGCAGTATTTTGGTACAGACGAGAGTGAAGTAAAGACAATACCTTGTCCAGAGACCAAGTAGGCATGAGCTGACGGGGAGGTGGGCGGAGTTTAAAACATGCTCCCATAAAACCTGTTTCCTACCGACCTGTAAGGTCTAAAAAGGGCACTCTAATCGCCGTTAAGTTATTTTTTAACGTTACCACAGATAAACGTTTCTTCTCAAACAGATAATTCAAATAATTAAAAACTAACAACACTGAGGGCACAGTCTGTTCATTTCGAATGATCCAAGAAGTAAAGGCTTGTCAATGTGATTGATACTGCCGTTTCGTAGACTGAGTATATTGATTTATTAATTTATTGGTCACATCTCTACCATATGGTGCTAGCCACTTGGCCTCCTGAATGTCCATAATGCAAAAGTCAGCGAGGTCGCTAGGTTGCCAATCGTGTCTAAGTGGAAATACTCGACCGGGAGCGACACCGGGTGCGGGCACCACGTCTTTAATTGCTGGTACCATAACTGCGCCGGCCACAGGGGCGCGATTAGCGAGACTAAGCCTCGATAATTTTGTAGTTTGTTCACTACGTGGCACATGAGTGACGCGTCTGGCGGCGGAAACAGATAGATGGAGCTCCATCTGTTCCAGTCTGTCACTAGGGCGTCTGGCCCCCCTGCCGGCGTTCTCGTCCGGCGGGTGAGGTATAGAGGGAGTTTGTGAGTCTCCTCGGACGCAAACAGATCCACTTGTGGATGGTAGAGCTCTGCAATCATTAGGTTGAAAAAGGGTTGCTTGAGCTCCCATTCTACTGTCGTGCTCTGTCTCCGGGACAGAGCGTCTGCCCAGACGTTTGCTACGCCTGGGAGATAAGATGCGTGAAGATAAATGTCTAGTCTGTTGGCTAGAGTAAAAATCTCTTCCGACACGTTTAGCAACTTCCGTGATCTCGTTGACCCCTGTTTCTGAATGCAGTGAACCGCATTCAGATTGTCCATTCTGAAGGCCACCGACTTGCCCCGTAAAGTAGAGCCGTGAGCCTGAAGGAAATACAAGGGGACTAGTAATTCTTTGACATTGATGTGGGAGATTTCTAAGTGGGACCAAAGCCCCTGACCCTGGTGCCCCTGGTTTGACTGAAAACCCCAACCTATTGTGCCTGACGCACCCGTGTCTACCCATACCGTTGGCGGAGGAGAGGTCCATGACATTACTGAGTGCAACATTTCCCTCTTCGCCCAGACCGCTAGTAAGGTGTGGATTAATTTTGGTATGGGCCATAATTTTCCCGCCGGTAAGAGTGGGAAATATTTGTTGCCCTCCAATATTAACCGTTTTACTTTCAACCGGCCCAACATTACAGTTAGTTAAATCCAGTTGAAAGAGCCGACCAGAGACTCCCAGATTCTCCGTGTCGTAGTCGACTGTGAAGAAACATGAACAGTTTCCTGCGAAACCTGTTTCGATTGTCCACACTCTGACTCAGAGTGAGAGCAGCTGTGTCCCAAACCAGCCCTATCCACTGAACTACTCGTGAGGGAACAAGGTTTGACTTTACCAGATTTACCTTGAACCCTAGAGTTTTGACATGATTTAAGGTTATGTTGACATGTTTGATGCATAATTGCTCTGTCTCTGCCACCACCAGCCAGTCGTCTAGGTACCACAAAATTCTGATGCCTTGCTTTAACAATGGCATCAGGGCTTGCCGGACTAATTTCGTGAATAATCGAGGTGCCAGGTTCAAACCGAATGGCATCCTCTGAAAAACAAAATTTTGATGCCTGATACGTAAGGCCAGAAACCTTTGCAATCTTTTGTTTACCGATATGTGCCAATAAGCGTCTGTCAGGTCTAGGGAACACATCCAACCTCCCGGCGGAAGTGTTAGCCTGATTTGGTGTACTGTTAACATTCGGAATGACTCATTGTGAATGTGAAGGTTCAGATACGACCGGTCTCATCTGAACACTGTCCCTTTTGGGAACCAAAAATAGCTTGGACGTGAATACTGGGTAATTTGGAGGGACCGGGATGATGACATTCTTGGCAATCATTTCCTGGACCAGTGACTCCACCTCTAAAGAAACTAGATTCGCCGTTGTCGGCTGACGTAAGCGAGGTCGCCGGAGCCACTGCCAAGTGATGCCTTTGCGTGCCACCATCCGTGCCCAAGTGTTTAACGGCCATGCTTGGTGACACGTTCGGAACGACCCAGTTAGCAGACAAGGGTTCGCCGGCTGTACTACCCTCGGATCCACCGGCCTTGAGACTGGCACCGGGAGTGAGAGAGACTTTAGTTTTTTTATGGTGGTGTATTTGGTGCTGGAGGACGCTTCGCCGGCTGGCTGGCGTTGGCAGAAGACGGGCCCTGACCTGGCTTATTATAGCTGCGTCCTCTCTGACCTGAAAACCTACCCTGTCTATGCCTGTACTGACCTTGAGGGGAGGAGGAAAAGGGATGATCCCTGAGCCTTAGCGACTGGCTTGGGTTTGGGGAAGTTAAAGGCAGGTTTCTTAGAAGGGGTGGGACTATGTTTAAAGGCCTGAGCCATATTAAAAACTGTGCGCCACACTTCAGGGGACATTAAAGAGGGAGTGAGCACTGGTGACATGACCACCTGATTCGCAATGCGATCAGGCAGCTTCCGGACCAAGGACGTTCTGAGATCTTGTCTCGCTCGTACCGCCTCAAGCAAAGCTGTGCGTATGTCACCCAATGATTGGATTGACGACTGAAGAAGCAGTCGCCGGGACAGTTCAACCGATCTTCTGGCATCCGCGTCTGCGATTGCCTGAGTGGACCGGAGCAATGACTTTGCTACCTGTTGTGACACTATGTATTGGGAGAACAGGCGAAAAGCTTTCCCCCGTAGCCTAAATTCTCGGTCTAGGTGAGTTGGGGTAGGGGTAGTGAAAGGGTCCTTTAGTTCACAAAGATTAATTTTAGGGGCAGCTAAGAAAGCAAACAAAGCTGAAGGGACTCTGCCGGCAGAACACACTGGCATGGAGAACCAAGAATGAGTATCTTGAGGGATCTGGTGGGAAGTTTTGGAAGTAAATGTGGTCGCAAAGTTTTGAGCCTCTGTCTCCCATTCCACCCAAGGTCCTGGACCCAACTGCCCCACCTTCAAGACTGGATTAGCGGCTGCGTCTGTGACGGTTTGCAAATCGAGTTCTGGAGTGAGAGCTGACAGTGTCTTAATGTCATTAAACCCATCATGCTTAGACCAGTCAGAAAACAATTTTGAAGCTGAGGCAGAGGGTAAAGCAGGCTTAGCAGTATAAACAAAATAGTCCTGGTGATAATAACTAGGTATAGCCTTGATATTGACATCTAGTACATTCCCCAAAGTATCCAAGGCCCGTAATTTCTTAGATTTATTGCCTTGGATGACCCACTCTTGCGGCACTAGGAGTTCCCCTGACAAGGTAGGTTGGGCGAGCTCTGGCTTAGTGGGGTTCAAAAGGACCCATGACTCGTCTGGGCCGTAAAGCAAGGGCATAGCTACCTTTCTGAGAGGAGCTTTGTCTAAAGGGGGCGGATTGACATCCGTTATCACCCTTACATTCGAAGTGGTCAATGCCGCCGTACCAGGCCTAGTGACCCCCGATGGTGACATAGAGGGATCTGAGTCAAAGCAATAGAAGTCATCAGAGGCCGTACCGTAGAGCTTGTCGTGGGGGCTCCCAGGTCCACTGTAGGATTTTCCGGCTGGTGGTCAAAAAATTTAGATAAAGCATTAACTAGTAGCCCATCAATTTCCTGTGCCGTGACAAATTTATTAGATGATGTACTCAATGGTGAATCAATAAGATCTTGTGCGGCGTCTAAGCCTGAACCCGACTCTTGCACTTCCATATCGGAGATAATTGAAACCTCGTCTTTATCATCCTGTTCCTCATGAGAGGATTCCGCCGAAGCTGGGGTACCATCTTGTTGCCAAGATAAGTCAGGAATAGAGGATGGGATCGCCGCGTCCCGGTGGACGTCAGCCACTGTGTGAATCAAAAAGTGGGTGGTCAGGCACTGGTTGAGAATATCGCCAAACACCTAGGCCTTGGCCTACACTCCCTTGGGAGTCTGAAACACTCTCAACCACTGAGTTCCCTGAACTCTCTAAATCCAGGGTTAAGATGCTAATAGGTAAATTATCTTTAGGTACAGGCACTACACTGGACCCCTGAGTCCGAACACTAGCTCTGTCTGGGGTAGAGGTATGACGAGAAGTACTAGATTCCGGCGAATGTCGGGAGGCCTTTCTATCATGGGAATCCTTTCTCGAAGATTTATGGCTGCGGTGTGACCGTGAACTACTCTTTGATTTGGAGGATTTATCGCCGTGACCACTGGTGGAACTTTCCGTCTTACTCTTCTTACTCAATGGTGAAGAGGCAAGACTGGGTGGCTGGTGTCTAAGTGGTGACCTAGACCTAGATCTCGCCCGAGACGAGGAGGCTGCCGCCGGGGGTGTAGGCTCACGTTGACGTTTCGAAGTAGCTGGGGCAGGAGATGACACAGAACCCTGTCCAGTCTCTGCCGGCTTACGGATAGTTACTCGAGAGGAACGTTTAGGGGGAGGGTGCTCAATTAGAAGCCTATCCCAAAGTGGGACGTTATCACATTGAAGTGACTTATGAGCCACAATAGTAGTATAAGCTGCCATTTGTTGCCTAACTTCTCGTAAGGCGACCGCTGCGGTCTTATTGTTGTCTTGTAATACTTTTACACTGAGTTGGGAGCAAAAGGAACAGTTGCACATCACCCACAGACCCCTTGAACGATTTAGACATTTAACACACTTGACACAAAGAGTGTGCGCAAAAAGAGGGATACCAGCACAGGTTGGAGTAATGCATAAAGCAAAAACTGGGGCAAAGGTAGCCATGACAGAGACTGGTGGGAAAACTACTGCAGGTTCTGTATAGGTCCGCCAGGGCCCAGCCCTGGAAAAAAAGAAAATTTCCAGGAATTAATGCTCATAAGGTTAACCCAACATGTTCGCACACAAGTGTTAACCCGTGGAGCCCCGGCTAGTTTTGTAATGTTTGTTCACCAGAACCCGGCCGGTTTTCAAGAAATGGTTTTATTCCAGAAACAATAGCGAATGGGTTAGGAATGAAGGAAAAACCACGAAAAACCGCTCAAAAAGCTTAACCCGTTGAGCCCCGGCTAGTTATAATATTTTGTTCACCCCAGTCCCAAGCCATTTTCACTTCTTTTATTTGTTTGCTAAAATGGAAGACAAGGATGAGAAATTAAAAAAAAAAAAAAAAAAAAATCACCTCTGAAATTTTTTTTTTGGGGGGGGGGGAGCCTCAAAAAAATGTGTTGAGCCAAAATGGAAGAGAATGGTGAGAAATGAAGACAAAAATAAAAAAAAACTCATTTTGGCCATTTGGGGGGGGGGGGGGGTTCAATAGTTCGTCTCCCCCGCATGACCACCCGCCCGGGAGCACTAGGGTAAAAACTGAGTATGGCATTGTACGGCATACATCCTAAGGAGTGTCTCACATAAATCTCAAGCCTCTAGCTCCCATACGACCGGAGTAATGAAGGTTCAAAGTGGCGGTGAACTAAGGGTGTAAACTATCCCCACTAAGCCCACCACCACCAGCCGCGCGGCTGTCTCGGCCCGCTCACACCTACTGGCCCGGCTCCCACACACACTACGGTACCTCCCCCTCCTATTCTCCCGCCATTTCCTACCTTACGAGCCACGTAAGTGTTTTTTATATGTCGGACGCACGTGATGCGTCGCTGGGAGTTGGTGATCAAACACTGCCGACGCAACACGTGCGACGCTGGGTCTCACCGGGTTAAAGAATGGTCCTACAGAGCCCCCGAAAACGTATTTTATAAGAGTAAAAAATTGAAGGCAATTACCCAAAAAAAAACAGGTTATTGCGCGCTTACGCGCACGTACGTGGACTTTGAGAGTTTTCAACCATCGGCACGGTTGCGTGGGATACGTACACAGTTTCCATACAAATCTGAGCCCTCTCGAGTGGCTACACCTGAGGTTATGGTCGGAGCAATTAGGGTGACACGTCAGACGCGTCGCTGGGGCTGTGCGTTACATAAATCGCCGACGCGTCAGACGCGTCGTTGGGGCTGTACGGGTTAATAACCCGCCGGGTAACGAGACGTAACGTCACACGATCACAGCTCGTTACGCGGCGGGGTTCTAAAAAGATTTCCGAATATCTACACATGTCTTAAGAAAGTTAAGAATACCATCTGACATAATATAAAAGACCAGTATGGCGTTTATAAACATAGTCTTTCTGGTGGTGACTGTTTCAAGATTCAATTTTGGAAAACAACCCCCCCACAAAGACGCCGGCCCCTGAATTATCTTATAGATTAACACTGGGCAGGCCGATACGAGATCTGACTTCTTAACGAATTGTCATATAGATCGCCATATGTTGAAGGCGGCGATACACTAACGTATCTCTCAATTATTTGGTTAACTAAATTGAATTGTAAATTCCTTATTTCCTCCTCCCAGGAGCACCCTGTGAAAAACTTATGAAAAGATGTTAACCCTAATTGAGCCTTCGATCGCCGTATGTGTGAAGGCGGCGATACATATAGTATCACTAAATGGACCGGTTAACTAAACTGAATTACCAATTCGTTCATCCCACCCTACCAAGGTGCACCCGCTGGGTGAGATCTGATGATTAAACGTTAACCCCATAAGTTCCTATCCCCACTTCTTTGTAAAAGATCGCCGGGGAGGAAAGCCCACAACAACAGCTAGGTTTTTCCTATGGTTTGTAAAACCGGGTAGAAAAACTTCATAACATATGTCCGCATGAACAATGTTAGATGGGTACAGCCATTCCGCCGGGAATCATAGGGAGCCTGAAACAGGCACCACCACAGAGACGCAGTCCTGGAGAGCCACAGACACCTACTCGCCGGGGACACAAGCCTGTCTTTGAAACCACGCGAGGCCAAAACTCTGCTCTCGGCCGGGGTTTTCAAGGTGTAACCGAGAAAAAACCCGCCGGAAAGTAACCCGCCCCGTCCAGAAACCATCTGAACGCACATAGGACTCGAGAGATAGCCAAAACACAACTAACCAAGGGCCCACAAACATAATCCGTGGAATTAGCCAATACACAACTAATCCAGGAAACATAAGTAGTCCGTGGAATTAACCAATACACAACTAAACCAGGATACACATGACACAGTAGTACAGTACATAATTATAAATAAATCAATAACACTTCTACATGTGGCAAAGCTACGAGCGGCTGGCTAGGCCTAGGCAGACGGCACAAAAAAGTTGAAATATAAACAAAAGCACTGGAAATATCACAACAGGAAACACCGCCAACACACCACTGTAGCAATTACTTCCAGCAAAGGGAAGACTGACTCGGGACCCAGAAAAAACTTCACTAAGTGAAGAAAAATACGTTGGGAACGTCAGCAAAACAAACGCTACCTCATCAGAAAGATAGAAGGCAGCAAAAAGCGCGTAATGAAAGCCGCCTGCATCACAAGCTAACTAACTGTGAAAAAGTTCACACGTCCGAAATAGATGCCCCAAACACACGACCCAAAATACACTGCACTGCGGGCAACCAGCCCAGGACACGCCTGCTACGCATATCCTAACCTTACTCGATACATCCCGGAGTAAACAAATGAGAAAAAACTCACTAGGGACGCAGCAAATGCGGAACCAGCGGAGCGTGGGGAGACACGTCCGGGCGGGGCGAGCGCAGAGCAGAGAAGGAAGAATGACGCCTGAATCAGCGTCTGGTCAAAGATCCACACAAGTACATCCACGATATGATGGAAAGCTTATTGGATATTTTTTTTTTTTTTTTTTTTTATGAAGTTTTTTCGTAGTGAGAACCCAATTCATAATGACTGAAGCCATGAGTGAGGTCGCGTGCGCTCATGATGAAGGCTCCTCAGATTTTAAATGCTCTGCGCGGTAGATTCAAACTACGGCGGATTAGTGTTTGAAGAGGATGCCTTATGTAATAGGCATGTTCGTCAATGATGGAGGGGCCACTAATAAATAGAAAGTTGTCAGGGTCTTCAAAAGGACCTAGATAAGTTGCACAGATGGAGCCAAACTTGGAAAATGAGTTTCAATGCAGAAAAGTGTCATGTTTTGGAAGTGGGAACAAGTGAGATGAGGCCAAGCTGGGAGTACAAATTAGGAATTGAAAAAATAATCGGAAAACACGGCATGAGAAGGACCTTGGAGTGATAATACAAGATGATCTATCACCGGAGAAGCATATTAACATGATCATTGGAGGAGCATATGGAATAATAACCAATATGAGAGTGGCATTTAACTATTTGGACGAAGAAATGTTAAGAAAACTGATAATGTCTATGATAAGACCAAGATTAGAATATGCAGCAGTGATATGGTCACCACATTTGAAAAAACATATAAACAAATTAGAGAAAGTCCAAAGGATAGTAACGAAGATGATCCCAAGATTGAAGGAGTTGACATATGAGGAAAGACTTAAGACACTACAACTTCC
Source organism: Paralithodes platypus (assembly GCA_032716605.1). NCBI lineage: Eukaryota > Metazoa > Arthropoda > Malacostraca > Decapoda > Lithodidae > Paralithodes > Paralithodes platypus. Next base: position 4,601,469 of record CM064548.1, on the reverse strand, counting down.
TACCTTGAAAGAGAGAAGGGAACGAGGCGACTTAATAACGATGTTCAAAGGAGTAAAAAGTTTGGAACGAGTAGATAGGGAAGATCTATTCGTGAGGGATGATGGAAGGACAAGAGGACACGAGTTTAAACTGAGGAAGGGCAAATGTCGTAAGGACACAAAGAAATTCAGCTTCCCATATAGAAGTATAGAGACTTGGAACAACTTGGAGGAGGAGGTGGTGAGAGCGAAGAACATTAACGTGTTCAAATCTAGGTTAAATAAAAGTAAATATGGAAATAGGACAACATAAGCTATGATATGTTAGTCCAAAATACTGGGAATTGGGAATATCCATTACGATACTTGTCTAAGTAAAATAGATTGATTGTAAAGTAACTAAGACAGGACAACACGAGCGCTGCTCAATTCCTGTAAACTACAAATAGGTACACACACACACACACACACACACACACACACACACACACACACACACACACACACACACACACACACACACACACACACACACTCTCTCTCTTCCAGTAGAGCACACTTTCTAAGTCAGATGTAAATGCAAGGAATTCTGAATTTAGTACTCCTTGAACCTCTTTTTCTTTTGCATGTAAACCTGAGGCAATGTGACACAACTTTTACTAGTACAGTACTGTACTGTATTTTTCCCTGAAACCTTTAGAGTTCTAGCCTTAACTATAAAAGCTTGTCAGAATGCATAACAAATTACATGTACTGTATTTGGAATATCATTCAAAATAGTATCTAGAGTTCCAAGATAGAGTAATTATCAATACATTTTTCATAAGCGTTATACTGATGTAAGATCATAATGCAATGCACGGATAATAATGATACTATTGATTTTAAGAATGTAATTAGAAAATAGTGTTATTTCTGAATCATAAATTTTATTTTAAAAAGCGGTATGTTGAATATGTTCAGTTTACCAAATTAGCTTTATAGTATGTGATGCCCTGCTGCCCGTTATTAATATATCTTACCATCGTGGCCATGTTTCTGCATATTTCTACATGGCAATTATTGCATGATAGCATATAAAACTCGCTATCAGGCAACTCTCCTCACTCTTTCTTTTCTTTTTAAGTACTGTAGTTTCATTGTTACACTATTCATTAATTAGGGAATATGTTCACTTCAAGTTATGCTTCATTATTAAGTTGTAAATTAGACAAAAACTTGTGCATAATCACAAGAAATTACAAATTTATTGCTTCACTTAAGTCTTGTTTTAACAGGAACGTAGCTACTGTACAACTTTGAGCAAAGAATTTACTGTATTATTCCAATCAGTTTCGATGATAAGTGGCCTCTCTTCTCTTTTGCAGTTGTCAACAAAATTGCTTGGAATACCATAAATAATTTGTCTGCTTGTGCGAGTTTTATCTCCTATTTTCAAGGACGCCAGTGTAACTTTCCAGCCATCTTGGTTGATACCTGTAATTATATTGACAGATGACCGGACAACTCGACCATTTCCATTTCAACTAGTGGATTTTCACCAGTGCCAGCTGAACCACTTCTGTTAGGTTAGGTTGGGACTTTAGTTAGGCACTGGTTTAGTTGGCTCTGGTTGAAATAGTCATCTGGTTGAGTTGTCTGGGATTCGTATTGATATGCTGATGCTTTTTCCAGTGGATTTCCTTAGGGATGTTCCGCTGCGACTACTTCTACAGTGTGCCTACTCAGATTGCCCAACAGGTTGAGATAAACACAGTTGCCGCAAGTTTTGCCGCCCTCGCAACAAGAATTGAATTGTTACATAGGTAGGGAAGTTGGTTATGCACAAGTTTGAAAATCACAACTTATGATTTAGTTTTGTAGTAATGAATTTTCATTAACTAGCAATAATTTTACACTAGTTTTTATGTGGAGAAATGGGATACAGTCTGTCCCAGTTATGCGCGAGTTCTTAGTGAACGAAGCACCTTATACGCGAGGACCCATGTTGCCCATAAACTCGCGTATAACGAAGACAGACTGTATGGTGTTAGCTTTTCTTGCATTTTAGTCTTGGTGTTGCATCGTCAGTTTCATCTTGTACAAAAATTAAGATTCTTTGATGCCTTTAATCAGCGAATAATATCTGTCGTGTTATTTTACACAGCTTAGGAAGGACTGCTGTGAATCAAAGGTATAATAGCTATTTCAAATGACCCTCAGATATCATTTGCATGAATGCAACAAGATGAGAATGGTCAGATGGATGTGTGGGGCCAAACTGCAAGTTAGGATATCTAGTGAAGAGTTGAGGAGATAATTCAGCATCAAGAGTATCCGTGATGAGAGGCGTACTAGTAGGCTTGGATGGTTCGGGCATGTGGAGAGGATGGTTGAACTATGTTGAGTTAAAGATGAAAGTGTGTGAATGTGGTGGAGGGGGAAACTGCACCAAGGGGAAGACCAAGAATGACTTGGGATCAGACCTTTCAGTCTGATCTTGAATAATTAAACCTGACAAGTGAGGCAGCTCTGAATAGGGCTGGCCGGAGTGCCACCATTAGGACATTAGACCGGAACCGCACTCCGTGTGGAGCACTAGGTCTTTAAATTTATGTACAGTACAGTAGAACCTTGTTTATCCGGCATTTAAAACAAATGCACCAATTGGTCCAAGCATTAATTAGGTAGGCTATAAAAGGTCAACATTTATTATAGCTAACAAAAACTGACATTAAAAGATACCCTAGGCATTCTAATTAACAATAACATAATAGTTATAAGGCACAGGCTTAAATTTGTCCTAAAACCATTTAAAGCCATGCAAGAGAAAGTGTTGTTGCCATACCGAGCTACCCACAAAATAAAAAAAATCGACAACACACGCACACTCAGTCAGCTGACTTGGGCTCGATCAATGATTTTCTGTAGCTCAAATACTAGCAGTGGAGAGCGACTTAAGAATGGTTACAGTGGTGAAATAATAACAATAAATAATCAGTTTTCAATATACTGTACTGTAATCAATTATAATTCATAATCCATAAGCAATAATCAATAGTTGAGTGAGAATATTCAAGCTGAAGCTCTAGGTGTCTTACCGGCAATCGAACGAGTTTGGTCACGAGGTGTATAATGTATGCTGAGACTCCCGATATTAACCTAAACGCGGCAAATTTTCTCCCTGGTAATTTCACCATTAAAACGGAACCACTTGGTATAGAAAGTTCTAGTTGTCACCTATTGCAAGAAAACGGCAAGTGCTGTCTCCTGATATTATTATATAATATACCTAGGTTAAGCCATTTATTTGTGGAGATAAGAGTAACGGTAAATGACTAAAATATCCGGAGACTCCTGATATTACCCCAAACTTGGGTTCTTAGCTACTTCCCTACACATCTTCATTGGGGAGTACTGTGCAAGCATCTTTGCAGTAATCAATATGCTTTTTTATGTTTATGAAACCATATTTAGTAAGTTAGGATGTATTTATTAGGATTTTGAGCATTCCATAGGAGTGACTCTCAAAACAACGGCAAAATGAATTATCCGACACTGTCTCCCCCCCAACTGTGCCGGATAAACAAGGTTCTACTGTATGTATGTATCTGACAAGTCCATCCTAAACTGAGCAAAATAGTCTGAACATATCCAAAATAGAACAAAGATTGGAGTCCTCTAATTGAATAGCTTATGGCATCCTGTTTTACATACCACTCCTCCTGTGTGTTTGGGATGTCTGCAGTGATTTCATACAATCGGTTTCAAGTCAAAGCGGCCACAACCATGACGGTTACAGTATCCTAACCTAATCGAACCCAGACAATTTACCCCCCTCTGACCAAATCCTAACCAAGACTAAAGCTGACTACACACATAGGTGACTGGCGTGAGGATTACCGTTTGTGGACTATCATCATGCCTAGCCTCATAGTCAAAACCCCACACATGCTGACAATTGTCGTTATTGCTTAGCATGAGAACAGACATCAAGGCTCCAGTTGACTTACTTATTTTTTTAGTTATTTGACATTTCCATTTACTTTTTTGCATAACTCTAGTAGTGATGGGCTGGTCTATCAAAGTGAGAGCTGAGCGATCTCTGCCATACCCATAGCTTACTCTGACTGTTTTTAACTTATATATTTTCTAGATCTCAAGTGACGGCGTCTCTTCCGTGGATTGATCTCCCAATCTACCAAGATTGGAAGCCAAAGCGTCACATTTTTCCCTTGCCCATCAACTTTCTCTTCATAATTGCTGAGGGGCACAGGGCCCTGGGTGGTGCTTTGGTTTCCCGGGCGTTTCCGCACCCTCCTCAGCTCCCCGCCATGGAGTGGCTTCGGTCACCCAGGCTTTATTGTGGTCGGCAGGGAGGGTTCTGTGGGGGCGCTCGGTTATGGCCTTGGAATTGCTCGGGGCCTTGGGGCTGTTCGGCCAGGCAGCTTGGGGAACAACAACAACAACAACAACAACTCTATTAGTTTTTGTAGAAGCTGCTTGCCTTTTCTGCTTGGTTTGTTTAAATACAGTACGCCCCCAGTAAATGCGCCTATATGGGCTGCAAAATGCGCCGCATTAACGGAATCCGCATATTGTGGAGTTAATAATCAATGGGAATAAATGCTTATGGTCAGACAGCCATTCCGAACTAACTCCTTTTTAGCCTAACATACACTCTATAACCCACCCAATAACCATTTCTGAAAGAAAGATACACTTTACATTAGACATATCAAATAAAACAACAAATATAACTCCATTTACCTTAGATAGAGGACTGCTGGGCGTGATGGAAGGGAGGGAGGATATCCAAGGCACGGGGCGTCTATTGAGGCCCCGCGGGGCGGCTGGGCCCCGGCATGGCTTTGTCCATGGCTTCTTCCTCGTCTTCAAAGCCACTGAAATTATCCTCATCATCACTTCGAAGTGGGCTGAGTGGACCATCTTTATCGATGCTAGGGTGTGGTGGGGTAGAGGGAATGGGTGGGCTGGCGGGAGCTGGAGTTGCTGGCGGAGCTGGAGGGGCGTGCAAGGAATGCAGTGATAACTGTTTGTTTCCTTTTTCTTACACCCTCTTGATGTTTCTCGGTGTAGTGTCGCAGCTGTCTTTCAAGGCCCAAGCACATCTCATCAGCTAGAAACTTGTCATCTTCATTGATTTGTATAATTTCTTTTAAGTTGTCCAAAGCCATCAAAATCTGGGAGATTTTTCTCATTGTGGTTGATTCATCTGGTGGTGCAATCTCATTTCTTTCTTGCTCCAACTGTTGCACGATGGCTAGCTCATCTTCATTGTCTACCGTCTGCATTGCACTTGCTGTAGTTTCTTCTAGGCCAGCTGTTCTAATTTCAATTACCTCTTCAGCGTTACATTTTCACAACCAGCCACTGACTGTGCAGCCGCCAACACTGTCACCTGTTGCACCTCGCTACCTGCCGTTTTGGGGCACATGTGGGGGACAAGATTGTGCCAGGCATGATGGATAGTTGGAACATTTATTTCCTGCCATGACTAGTAGAAAGTTGATGGAATTACGGATAGTAAATTGCTTCCAAAATGCAGCCACAGTCATTTCAGGGGTCGTAGGGGTCGTTTCCTCGGCAACTGGCTGGGGGTCTGGGAGTTCTGGCACTGGGTCGTCTAGGTCCAAGTCGTTGAACATATCTTCTGCTTCAATCTGCTGTAATTCCTCATTGGTTTCAGCCTTGGTCCTTAGGTAATCGTACACACGGGTGTAATAGAAGTTCTTGACATTGCAGATCATTTCCTGGTCAAGTGGCTGTACCAAAGATGTAGTGTTTGGGGGCAAAAACACGACCTTAACATTGGGATGAATGTCGTCTAAGTAGGCAGGGTGGCAAGGGGCATTATCCATTAACAAAAGAATCTTGAATGACATTTTTAGCTGGCGACATAGCAGGCGTGCATCGGGAATAAAATTATTGTTCATCCACTCTTGCATGATGGATGAGGTCATCCATCCATTCGCAGATTTGTACCAGTAGAGACCTGCAACATTATCCATGCTACGAACATGCCTGTAACACCTGGGATGCTTCGCTGTATGCACGATGACTAGTTTAATTTTGCTCGACCCAGAAATATTGCAGGCAAGCATCACAGTGAAGCGGTTCTTGTCCACTTTCCTTCCTCTTGCTTGTTTTTGGGCCTTGCTTATGTAGGTGGACCTGGGCATCATTTTCCAGTTGAGGCCACTTTCATCAAGATTAAATATTTGGTCCTTGGTATAGCCACCTTCTTCAATGATACCTTTCAATATTTGTGGGAATGCATCGGCAGCTTGTTGGTCAGCACTAGCTCTTTCTCCACGAAACTTAAATTTTTTGAATTGCTTCCTCTTCATAAATCTGGCCAGCCATCCCTTGGAAGCTTCGAAGGGTGTTTTTTCAGGACCTGGTGACATCTTTCAGCATGCCTTATAAAATAACTTGGCCTGCTCTCTAATATGTCTGGTATTTAAGGGCACATTTTCACGATCCTTTCGACCTATCCATTGCGCTAAGTAGCGTTCCATCTGCACAATTACGGGACTTACAACCTTACTGCGTCCATCAAGCTGTTGCCCCCCATAAGTTTTGATGGTGAGTAGAATTTCATCCTTATGTTTCACAATGTTTCGAATGGTGGACTCTCCTACGCCAAACTCACGTCCAATGCTTGTGTTGTTCTTTCCCTGCTTCTTTAATTCAAGAATCTTTTTCTTATCTTCCAATGTCAGTCGCTTATTCTTGGAATGTTTCGGTGGCGCCATGTTAAATGTAAGACGGGGTCCCTCACAATGCTGAATACGGTTCACAACTCGCGGACAACACAATACACAATATGGCGTCGGCGTGGGAACTGATTTGGGGAGGGTGGGAGGAGTGGGTGGTAGGCCTATTGTACTGCGCATGCATTACTGCTCCCAACCCACCATCTATCGGCCGCATATTCGGTAGGCGACACTCGGTAATATGGCGGGAAGTAAGTTTTTCCCCTTGAATCAAAACGTCCAAACCGCATATACAATATTTCGAGCCGCATTTACAGAGTCCTTAAAATATATTATTTTTGATTAGCCACCGCATATAGGGAATCCGCATTTACCGAAGGCGCATTTAGTGGGGGAGCACTGTACTCAGCACTGCATACTTTCCATAGCTTGGGATTCTAGATGCACATATTTTGCACAGTGGCATTTTATGACGGCTTGAGGCCTATCAACGACGGAGTCTAGTATTGTACATGGGATGGGAATGTAGTTTACCGTTCAAATTATTTTTCTGGACTGAGCAAACGTGGCAGCAGGATAAACCCTACACTGGGGCTACTGACGTCATAACGGCGTGAAGTGGCGGCTGGAGAATCCCTACACGCAGACGATTGGAGTCACGACGGTGTGAGGTAGCGGCAGGACAGTCCCTACACATAGACGACTGGCATCCACGATACCAATCCTTGGCCTCATGTGGAATTATAACCTGATGAAATTCCAAGAGGTGAAGTCATTCCGCCTGACGCTTAGCCTCAACAGCCCCACACACAGTGAGGATTGGCCTGTTGTCATACAATCCTCACGCCAGTCACCTATGTGCGTGTCCAGCTTAATATGACCTTGCCTAACCAAACTTCACCTAACAGTAACTGAACCTAATCAAACTTAGATTGTTTAGCATTATAACTATAGCAATTTTAGTTTTAGCTTTCTTTATCTGCTTGATGCAGTTTTTACCACCATACACTCCCTGCTGAATAGCAAGGCTAGGGTGGGTGCCCTGATGAATCAGGAACTTAGTGAATTAGTGAATAGTTGCCACAGATTGCTAGACCGCACCGTTCACCAACAGCACTGACGTCTGCCAATAACTCACTGGCTGGCCCGAGGCTCGAACCGTCAACCTCACGGTTAGCAGGTGAACGCTCTACCAATCGAGCTACGGCCTGTGTAATCACGCTTGTTGTGGTTTTTTTTAATTTTTCTAATAAATCTTCAAGTTATAACACTTACTGTTATATCGGTAGAACATTTCACTTTGCTATCCAAACTTTTGTTTGTTCAGTCATTGAACCAGTTTGCATTTATGTTGGCTTCTAATCAGGAAAAGGGAATTTTGCTCACCTTTACAAAAACATGATATACCAGTATACTTTTATATCATACACATTGGGGTTTTTTTCCATACACACATTCATACATAATAGAATCAATACTCTAATATGGTGTTTTTTTCCATACACACTTTCATACATAATAGAATCAATACTCTAATATGATTGCCGAGTTCCATGTCCGAAACTCTAAAAAAATACCCTCTCTTTTGAATGCTTTGTTTTTGGTGTGTCCCCCATCAAGTTTGTGTGGGGTTGTCTTGTAAATCTTATTTTAACTTTGGTTTGGCATGAAATTAAAGCTACCATTGTTTGTAAAAGCATATGTAAAAGAACGTTAGAATGTTTGCATTTTTTTTTTTTTTTTTTTTTTTTTTTTTTTTTTAAAGATGAAATATTTGTGCTGCGAGACTTGGTTTCAATTGTATTAACCCTTTGAGTACCAGCGACGTGTTATATTTTATTCTAGCTATATTTAGACGATATTATACATACATACATAAAATGTTAAGACGGAGTGTTCCACACATAAGTGCAGTTTCAGTCTCTTGTCCTAATGGCGGCGTTCCAGGCAACCCTGTTAAGGGCTGCTTCACTTGTCAAGTTCTTGGATTTGAGATCGGCGCGTATAGTCCGATCCCAGGTCTTCCTCGGTCCACCCCTTGGTGCAGCTCCCTCCACAATCACAGACCTGCATTTTTTCACCCAATTTTGTTCATCCATTCTCTCCACATGTCCATACCATCCCAGTCTACTTGTATGCATCACCTCGCTAATACTCTATACCTAAACGTCTCCTCAGCTCAACATTTGTTATTCTATCCTGTAGCCTGGCCCCACACATCCATCTCCCCATTACGCTCCATTCTGTTGACATCCTCTACTTTAACGGCCCATGTTTCTGATGCATACGTCATTGCACTTCTAACACATGAGGCATACACCTTTTCCTTCAGGGGGAGAGGCATTCTTTTTCATGGTCAGGATTGGCATAAATTCTCTGAACTTTCCCCAGCCACACCTAATTCTAGCAACAGTGGCAGCCTCGGCCCCACCACCGGCAGAGATGGTATCTCCTAGGTAACAAAACTTGTTCACCAGCTCCAAAGACTCATTTCCCAAATTCACAGCCACAGGATCATCACTTAACACAAGCTCGCCTTTGCACACTACGCACTCAAATTTCTCTATTTCTGACTTATCCTTCGGCAGGGGCCCCTTTATTCTACTACAGCGCTTACTCCCATGGTGTACCCAACATCGACAGATGCTACATTGAATTGAGTTAACGCCCACTCTCTTTCCACACACTGCACATGGGTATGCACCGCTCTTTTCCACATTGCCTCGTCTCAATCTACAATGCATAACCTTGGTTTTGTTAATATTGACTCTTAAACCCTTGCTCGCCATGCCCTCTCTTCACTCTCTGAATTTGGCCTCAGCATCTTGCATACAGTCGGCTATTAGGACTAAATTGTCTGCATAAAACAGTTCCAACGGGAGTCCGCCTCTAAAAACTCTAGACAGTGCCTCCAAGACCAAAATAAAGAGGAGGGGGCTTAACACTGAACCCTGATGGACTCCAACACGGACTGCGAACTCATCACTCAGTACACCCTTCACCCTCACCGCACTTCGCAAATCCTCATACATCTTCATTATCACACGCACCAGCCACTCTTCCACACCAAGTTTCCTCATAGCCCACTGCACAACATCTCTAGGCACCCTATCAAAGGCCTTCTCCAGGTCTACAAACACAAAGTAAAGATCCCTGCCTTTTATGTAGCTTAGGAAGGATCTGTGGTAGTTAAGAGGCTAGGTTAGGATAGTTTGCAGCCTTATTATTGCTAGAGGTCCTTCCTAAGCTGAATAAAATTGTCTAATAGTTGCCAGAATATGATGAAAAGGACGTCGCTGGTACTGCACGGGTTAATATCTACTTTCTGCTTTCAAGTTCTAGCAACTTATCACAGATTCTACTTGTCCTTTTAAGGGGACCGACTGGTTAATTTAGGCTTAAAAAACTCGAAATCCTGAAAATACCAATGTGTTTACTCAACAAGAGTCAACATCCCTTCATAAGCCAGTGAAATTGTATTAGTGAAAACCCATTGGAAATAGTTTTTTTTATGTTTTCCAAACTTTTCCTGTAATTCTAAAAACGTTATATAGCGAACTATGAAATTAACATGCTCAGTAACTACTGGTCGTACGAGGAGCATACCTATATAAATCGAAAGAGCGTAAGCTACTCTACAACCTCCCATATGCTTTATCTTCTACTTTGCCATGTTCCTCCGTAAAATATTGTAAATCTAAAAAACAAAAGTAAAAATGTTGTTGTTGTTGTTGTTGTTGTTCCCCAAGCTGCCTGGCCGAACAGCCCCAAGGCCCCGTTGAAGGCCAAGGCCATAACCGAGCACCCCCACAGAACCCTCCCTGCCGACCACAATAAAGCCTGGGTGACCGAAGCCACTCCATGGCTGGGAGCTAAGGAGGGTGCGGAAACGCCCAGGAAACCAAAGACCCACCCAGGGCCCCGTGCCCCTCAGCAATTATGAAGAGAAAGTTGAGGGGCAAAGGAAAAATGTGACGCTTTGGCTTCCAATCTTGGTAGATTGGGAGGTCAATCCACGGAAGAGGCGCCGTCACTTGAGATCTAGAAAATATATAAGTAAAAGGAACAGTCAGAGATCGCTCAGTTCTCACTCTGATAGACCAGCCCATCACCCAAAAGTAAAAATGTTCACCTAATTACCTTAAGACTTTCACCTGTTTTTCTCAGAACCTATATTGTCGCACTTTCGGATGTTATTCTACAGTTATTATTGGTCCTATAGGAATGGTGTATATACCATTGGAAAGGTAATTAAAAACACTACAAGGCCTATAAAGCCAATTTACTCTAGTAATTTTTTTTGTTTCACAATATGTCGTCAAAGTTGTAATTTTCTATAAATATATTCGCCTGAATCCGTAATCACCTAAATCGAACAAATACACAAAATATATAAAAAAAAAATTATAGCAACTACAGATACACCTTTTGTGAGTTGCTTGATCACATAAAACATTTGCTATGGGGATTTCTGTAGGAGTTTATCATTTTCTGCAGTACTATGGTTTTCAACATTTGTTTACCTAAATTGCAAGAAAAAAGAAAAAAAAATGTATCTAGTTTTATGGTCATAATAATAATATACACCTGTGCCAAATTTAATTTAATTGAAAGTAAGACCTGGAAGTTTGTAATTAACCAGTCGGTCCCCTTAAGGGAGCCCACCTTGCTTTTTTTCTCTTTCTCTCCCTCTCTCTTTGGCTTGTATCCATTCGGCCCCATTCAGCCTACTATTTTAAGATGTTTACCCCCATCCAGGCGTCAATATTTTCCTGGTGATCGGTAGCGAGCCAGCATATATATATTTTTGTTTAGACAGCAAGCTAGATTTGTAAATTTTTCGATAGAAAAATGTCTCCGGCGAAGCCGGATTTCTCTATACAATGTTGGCTCGCTATCGCTCGCCAGGAAGAAATCGACACCTGGCTAAATGGGGCCGAATGGATACAAGCCAGGAAAAGAGAGAAAAGGAGAGAAAGATAAAACAAAAAAACGGTGACCCCCCTTAACCTATAAACGGCGAGCAGGGTGTATTGAACACCACTGTTCTGGGCGAGCATATTACGCTCCATTCATGCCTATTATCGTCATTTTACGATAAATATCGTTATTACTTATTCAGATGCGCCTATTTTACCTTCACCTATGAAGATAGTAACCTGTAACAACAATAAAACAAGTGTGGTGATGGGCTGGTCTATCAGAGTGAGAGCTGAGCAATCTCTGCCATACCCATAGCTTACTCTGACTGTTCCTTTAACTTATATATTTTCTAGATCTCAAGTGACGGCGTCTCTTCCGTGGATTGACCTCCCAATCTACCAAGATTGGAAGCCAAAGTGTCACATTTTTCCTTTGCCCCTCAACTTTCTCTTCATAATTGCTGAGGGGCACAGGGCCCTGGGTGGGGCTTTGGTTTCCCGGGCGTTTCCGCACCCTCCTCAGCTCCCCGCCATGGAGTGGCTTCGGTCACCCAGGCTTTATTGTGGTCGGCGGGGAGGGTTCTGTGGGGGCACTCGGTTATGACCTTGGGGCTGTTCGGCCAGGCAGCTTGGGGAACAACACCAACAACAACAACAACAATAAAACAAGTGGAAATATAATTTTTCTGGTCAAAATCGCGAATATACATGGAGCAGCCCATTCATGAATTATGGAGCAAATTGAGGCAACCCCTCCCTTCACGAGGCCTCAAGCCTGACTGAGCGTACTCATTCACACTCTCGCTTGTGTAACACACTCGCTAGGCACATAAGCACATCCTTCACACAGTTTGCTAATGTTAGCACAAAAATATACCAATGAATTAGGGAATAACAGGGAAAATAGGTAATAATTGAAGGGGGAAGGGAAAGGGGGGAAGGAGGGGATGTGGAGGAGTGATATGAGGTATAGGGGGGGGAAAGAAAAAAAAAATTAGTGCTACTGGGGCCGTTTAAAATGTTTTTTTAGGCCTTCCCTCTTAAGAGCTTAGCCGCCGTTGCCCAGTAAAACTTCTTAAGAGCTTTCTCGCCGTTGCCGGGTTAATACAACTAGACACAGACTACTTGGCCTCACATTTGGCTTTGATGTACCATCACGCACATAAGTTGTACCCCTCTGTGAGTTTATGTAAATAAATTGTGCAACATTTAATTTGGAGTGTACTGTCCTTCCTCGTAACATGCTTCAATATGGGCGACACGAGACCTCGCATGCTAAAAAATTACGTTATAGAAACCCCATATATTTTAGGGAAAATACTTCCCGTGGACGCCCCTTCCGAAAATCAACTTTTTTCCGAATGATAATTTTAAACTGTAATAAAATTTAATCTGAACACCCTCAGGGTGTAGAACTTGATTCGCATAGTTTGTAGCATACTGTACTGTATTTTAAACTTGAAATACCCCAGATGCACCTTGAAAGTTTGAATTGAGTTATCCCTAGCCTCTTCAGTTTTCTTTTAGTTTAACTCACTAATTAAACTTGGGGACTGCGACGGTCCTTCCGGAAGCTCGGTATTTAAACATGTAAAAACAACCCTTCAAATACCGTGTCAGTGCTGGGAAATTTCTCAAAATTAGGTGACACTAGAAAGTACTGTAGTGGTCTCTCTCCAAACCACATCCACTCCTCTCCCCCTTTATACCTCACCCGTCCTCCTTCCCTCAACTTATAATAATAATAATAATAATAATAATAATAATAATAATAATATTTATTCAGTTAGCATTTTACAGTGTTGGTACCACATAATATGTTACAAAAATGACGTGTACCAGCCGTGCATAATTCCAACTAAGGATAGCCCAATAAGGCCGTTAGGCGTATTTCCATTGGGGTCCTTGTGGGATTAGGTTAGCTAGGGAAAAAGGGGAGGATAAAAGAATTAGATACTTTAGAGAAAGTATTTCTAGGGGGTTATTTTAAGATACCTTACATCCTATAGTAAATATCAGTAATCTGTAATCAGTAATCATTTCAGTCTGTTTTGCCTATCTCTTATGTCGTATTTAGTAGTAGACATAAGCTTGGTGCTCCCTTCTCGCAGCTGTCCGGTTCAGGTGTTCCTTCAGGCTACGTCTGAAGGAATACAGTGTTCTCTTTACATGGACTGACTGGGGTAGGTCATTCGAATCTTTGATAGCAGTGAAGAAGAATGTTAGCTTACCCTGTCCTTGGATTCTCGGGACCGTAAAATTAAACATCCTGTTTCTTGTATTATGTCCACTCCTCTCATTTGCTTTAACAAAAATAATTATTTAGATACTCTGGAGCTCTGTCATAGAATATCTTGAAGGCATTAGTGAGCCTGATTTGACCTTTAATTTTCACAGATTCTAGCAGTTCATGGATTAAGGAAAACTATTTTACAAGACTATCTTAGCCAAATTTTCTTTGGGCACATAGAAAAAAATAAAATAAAAGTAGCATCTATGCGCCTCAGGGGGTTAAGTATTTATAACACTAACAATAAAAGTCACATAGACTTTACCTTATATTTAACAGCACTTCGAAGGGCTTGATTGGCTTTAAGAGAGGGGATTACGGAGGCAGGGTGAGACACCTATGGCGCCCCAGCCGCACCTCCTCACCCTCGTCCAAGTAGTCGTGAGGGCTGCCACCACGATCACTGCGTTAAACTTAGTCTGTTTCTAACATAAAGCCTTTGAAGTCTGTTAAAGAAACTACAGACATAACACCTTCGTCATCAAATAATCTCATCATGGACTGCATGTGGATTAGCTCGGGTGAAGGTGAAGGTATTGAGGGATGAGCCTTTACAATGGCACCTTGTATCTACTTTTCGAAGAGTGTTGAGAGGGAGAAGGGGAGAAGGATCTGTTGAAGTGGCTTTATGTGATAATATTATTCTGTATACTGTACATTGTCGAAGTGTTTCCCGACTGGGTGCGAGCATGTCAAACATGCTAGGACATACTACCACACCCACTTACAGTAATATGTCCGCCTTGGCTGGAATCTAACCCAGGTCAAGCAGATTAACTCGTGAGCATTCTATCCACTACCGCTGCGGCTCTATGGTTCTTGTTCTTGTTTCTGTTATTGCTGCTGAACGTAACATTTTGTGATATTGGTTTTTCTCTTGTTGACTTCAGCGTAGTGCCTGTCTGTCTAATAACAATGTTTAGTCAAAGTTTCTGATCACTTCTATGCTTATAAAATGGTACATCTCATTAATCTTGAGTTACTCCTTCAAGACATTCACCGCAGCCAGGATCCTGCTAACATTCCTCACAGCCATATCGGCTATTACTGGAGTAATGTTGGTGGCATGGGAAATGCTATCCAACATGCTTCTTGCATACCCCACACAGTGCGGTTATTGCAGCGGTTATTGCTGGTTAACTCTGCTAGGCCTTGAGCTCGTCCTATTGTCGAGTTTCCTCTCTTCTTTCTGTTGATAATGTCGAGCTTGATCTTGTGTGTCGGTAACTTGTTTTTCCTCGCTATGGCTGGGAAAAGAGATAAATATGCCAATATACACTGAGTACAAACACACATCAACTTTAGATACTGAAGCTGCATTACCGGCATATCCCATACTGCTGGCGTCATGGGCGTCGCTGCGCAGTTGCCTGCCTCGTCACACTGCGCTGCTTCACTATTTTTCCTAATTTGTGCGCTGCAAACACATCTAACTTAATATGTTTAATTATTGTTCTAGGACTTACCCCTCATGTAGTAAGTGATTTACAAACAGTACTAGGATCTCGCCTAGTGGGAGGAAGGACTAGTTATGTATTAGTTCATTAATATGAGTACCCGTAGTTAACTACAGTATTCTATTAGCCTACACTATTAAGTCATTTGTAATATTTTTACTTATGTATATAAAGTCACTGTAAAGCAAAGAACTTCTGTGCACTAGAGATCCTGTAGTAAGAAAGAT
Source organism: Paralithodes platypus (assembly GCA_032716605.1). Taxonomy (NCBI): domain Eukaryota; kingdom Metazoa; phylum Arthropoda; class Malacostraca; order Decapoda; family Lithodidae; genus Paralithodes; species Paralithodes platypus. The sequence goes on along the minus strand of CM064548.1, from coordinate 4,585,875 downwards.
TGGCCATCTTTATATTATTGAATAGCATTGCCACAGGCCGTAGCGCAGTTGGTAGAGCACTTGCCTGCAAACTGAGGTTGATGGTTCGAGTCTTGGGCCAGCCAGTGTGTTATTCGCAGACGCCGGTGCTGTTGGTGGACGGCGTGGTCTAGCAATCTGTGGCAACTGTTCACTGAAGTCCCTGATCATCAGGGCACCCACCCTAGCCCAGCTCTTGAGCAGGGAGTGCATGGTTGTAAAGAACGCATCAATTGGTACCATAATAAGAAGCAAGTGGGTTATATTTAATTTTCATCCCATGGAATTTAGATCCAATGACCAAACTAATGGCATAAATCCTGTACCAGAATCACCCAATGTTTATTACTGTAAGATAATGGATATAAGTGTAAATGGTTGTATCCAGTGGTAATCTAGAGAAGCAGAACAGGTAGCATAAACTACTGTAAACTAGAGAGGCACTCGGTAGAGCGCTTACCTCTGCCAACACTGGCAGAAGTACAGTATGCGCTATAACGATCGCCTCCTAAATTTAACAATTTTTCCCTTGCATCCTATATGCCCAACAAATTTTGTGAGAAATTTGTTCATAACTTTGTGAGCTGCCTTTTCTGGCAGAGGTATGCGCTCCACCGATCGCCTCCTAAATGGAATCACTTCCTCCTTGGTGCATATTCTATCTGCCCACCAAGTTTTGTGAACATTGGTTCACAACTGTGAGCCACTTATGCTGGCGGAGGTATGTGTTCTACCAATCGCTTCCTAAATTGAATCACTTCTTACTTGGCGCATATCCCATCAGCCCACTAAATTTTGTGAAAATCAGTTCATACCTTTGTGAGATATCTTGTTTGCAGACAAACTGAAACAAAAACATAAACCCCTACAACTTAGTAAAAAACTAAGTGGAGAATTGGCTAGTTAAGGGGAAGGTGAATGTGTGGAAATGGAAAAGGAAACTAGAACACAAGCAGAAAGTGGTGGAGGGAGAAATAGAGAGAGGGAGAGGGAGGAGAGTGGTGAAGAGGGGAAAGGCATTAGGGAGAAAGATAGAAGGGAGGGGGAGGTGTGAGAGAGAGAGGGGGGGGAGGGGAAGACTGAGAAAGAGAGAGGGGAGGAGAGAGTGGGGGAGTGAGACAAAGGCCATCCAATAATAAACAAAACAAAACAAAAGAGGGGAGGGGGAGGGGAAGTGTGGGAGAAAGAGCAGGAGGGATGAGAGGAGGCGAGACCAATATGTGGGAGAGAGATATTAGAGAGATGGGGAGGGAGGGAAGGATAGGAATCATGCTATTACAGTATTAAGATATATACGGTAACAAAATTATTAAGATATACAGTATACGGTAAAAAATAAAAATAAAAATATATAAAAGTTTTGACAGCCTGCACTAAAAAAATTATTAAGATATATACGGTAAAAAAATATAAATGAAAATATATATAAAAGTTTTGACAGCCTACACAAGACCAAAATAGCCTCGCATATGACCGAATTAGCCCCACAGACATCTAGAGTTCATACTGGGGTCCCAGAGTAGTCATATGCCTTAGTTTTCTATGAATGTCCGAAATTACCTCGGATTGGCTACGAATTTGGACACCTATAATTGTATAGGCCTATTATAAAAATATATGACATATTTCCTTTTTTTTTGTACTGCTATGACATTATAAACTACTGTAGTGGACCAGCCTCACATAAAATACTAGAAAAAAATTACTCAATGGTACAAAAACACAGAAAAATCTTACAAATTCGCCCCAGTTGACGGTAGTTAATAATACCTTTAACCTATTTTATCACACACAATTATTGTCCTCTCTCCCTCCCTGCCCACCCCGAACCAACTTCCAGAAGCACATCCATACTCATATCTCTCGCCAATCCATCCACTCACTCACAGACAACACGCAGCTGCATGCACGACCTCCCGAAATCCATCCTTCCGAATCCTCCCTCCCTCGCGAGGACAGAGTCCACCTGGCCAGGCTGAGATGCGGACACCATCCAGCTCTCCTGAGCTATCAGAAGAGACTGGATGACTCCGTTGTCGACGCCTGCCCGGGATGTAACACAGCACCCCATACCATTAAACACATCATAGAAGACTGCATTTCACACAACCACTTACGCCAACAACACAACCTACACTCAATGAGAGCTCTGTGGGAAAGCCCGATCGTGGCCATGGCCTTCCTCAGGGACTCGGGGCTGTTCGGCCAGGCAGCTTAGGGAACAACAACAACAACAACAACAACAACCTATTTTATTTAATATATATATTTAGTGCTACATTAATTTTTGTAAAACTTTAGATTTTAAAGTATGCTAATAAAATGCTTTAACACCTTACGAGCGGCCTATGCGGTTTATTTATATGTACCGCCCAGCGGGGTGTTTTTAGCCAAAATAGGGCTGTTTACGTGATCATTTTCATGCCTAAATAAGACCCAGAACGTAAAACAAGTACCTATCCCTGAAAGGGCATAAACAGAGCTTTCGAATGACACCATAACGATCCTTTTATGATGGCTAGTTTTCTTGCAATAACCGTGCAACGCGAGTGCAAAAAGCATGTAATTCGGTACTTTCCCCATATAATTCAGTATGTAGCGAGTGAGAGAGGGAGGAGGGAGCTGAGATTCGTGTCAGTAGGTTCGCCGCGGTGGTCTGGAGCAGTCATACGCTCGCTAGTCTCCTGCCACCACTTGTCTCTCTCTCTCAGCAACATTACGTGCTGAAATTGCCACTCGACCTATGTCGAGCGCCGCCACATAGTCCAGCTTTATTTAACTCGACTTATGTGGTGAGCCGCTAATTAAGGGTTAATAACCATGTGCCTGTTACATTGCTGTATTATATGGCTGATTTTTATAAAATTCGCTTTTGCCAGTCTGAAATTACTAGAATTTTTGCTACAAATTTTGATAAGCCAGAGTTGATAGACATTTCTCATCAATTCTCTTGATAATACTACTAATTTGAATATGGCATGTACAGTACGTATACATTATTTTTTTTCTTGTAAATGCCATATTCAAATGAGGAAAATTAACATTAGAACCACACACGAAACGTTTTGTTAACTCTTGGGATTCTCAATATTTGCTACAAAAATGCCATTCCGAATTGGTGTATCATATTGCTAATGATTTTACTAACTTTGCATGACCTAACACAGAATTGCTTTAAAGACCCTTTATTACTAGAGATTGGCCAGTTCCACCATATTGGTGCCACTGGTGTCATTATACTCTTTATTCTCAAATATGGCCATACCCATGATAAATATTCGGCAGTGTTGTTACAGGATATACTGTATAGTCAGGTCTCGATATACGCGGTTAATTCGTACTGTGTACGTGTCGTGTATATCAATATCGCATATTAGAAATAACAGGCCTTATGGGAATTAATTCAATTTGATCCAGCCACTTTCCCTAAGACTCCTATTTGAGCCTTTAGGCTACCTTAAGCCGACATTATATCACCAACAAAAACTTATTTGCGTGTCAGGCAGGCAATAACAGTATCAATAAGAACTGCTTTGGACCTGCTACTGACCTATTTGCGTGTCCAGCACGCAATATACTGCCAAGTAAACTAACCACACTTATTTTTTGTCGTCTGCACCGACCCGGAGTTGCAGCAGGACCCCCGTCGCCTGCAAATGGCTGCGTATATACAAAAAATTTCCAGATGTTGGCCGACCTTGGAATTTTTGGGGTTACCGCTTCCAAACTATTCCATGTATACGTAACGCGCGTATATCGAGACCTGTATAATTTTATTTTTGGATCTAAATACAGTACTATATTATCAAAATGAAAATATCACCCCTTGTTTTGATAATTGATTACAGTACTTGCAAATTTTGGGCTCAAAGGAAGTTGGGACCATAAACATCTATTGTATACTGTACTGTTATTTTGCAGATAATACAATATTTTGAGTTTGTGATGGGTAGAAAGTTAGCTGAATTAAATTTTATGTATGCACTGCACCATTTCTAGTTATGGTATCTGCTCAATACAGTACTAATATCTACAGAACTTCCTTATAGCCCGTAATTTGCGAGTTAATTGTCACCAAAATGGCATTCAAAGACAAATTTGGCCGCTCTCTCCTACTGCATAAAGGATCTCTAAGTTGCATGTTGCATGAACTGTTGAACATCTGTTAGGCTAACTCTGCAATTCTTCACCAGCACTAACTGTTTTACTTTTTGGGCTTTTTGAGGGCACACCTAGGAGTAGTCAAGGCAATGGATTTATATATTTTATTTTTGATTATTATACACAATTTGCCTTGAGCATCGTATTGCTTCTTAACAAATTTGTCATCGTCACAGATTTTGTCATATTATATTGGACATCCCGAATAATTCTCTCTCCTTTGCTGAGCTATTATACTGGAGTACTGGTAATTTGACTTGTACTCACCTAATTGTAGTACAGTATACAGGATTTGAGCCTAAGCTCGTGTTGTCCTGTCTCTCTCTCTACATTTATCCAATTTTGCTTTAAAAGTTTGGATATTTCTTGCTCCCACCACCTCCCCATCCAACTTATTCCAACAATCAATGCTTCTATACGGGAAGCTGAACTTTCTTACACTTACATCAGACTTACATACAACTTTCCTCAACTTACATTCATGACCCCTGGTTCTTCCCTCGTCCCTCACCACAAAGTCTCCCTTGTCGATCTTCTCAAAACCTTTCACACACTTAAACATCATGATCATGTCACCTCTCTCTCTCCTCTCCCTCAGCGTTGGCAGCTTTAGCCTCTCCAATCTCTCCTCATATGGCATGTCTCTAAGGCATCTATCTCATCTTAGTGGCAACTCTCTGAACTCTTTCCAGTTTTTTATTATGTTTTATAAGGTGTGGAGACCACACCACTGCTGCATACTCCAGTCTTGGTCGTATTATTGTCCCTATTATTTTTGCTACCATATCTTCATCTAAATAATTCGGAGCTATTCTCATGTTAGTCAACACTGCATAAGTTTCACCAGTTATTTTATTTATATGCTGTTCAGGTGACAAGCTGTCTGCCATAACTACCCCTAGGTCTTTTGCTTTCCCAGCTTTACTAATTATTTCATCTCCTATTTTATATTCCCAAGAAGGTGTATATTTACTTTTTCCCATCTCAAGAACCTGACACTTACTCGTGTTGAATTCCATTTTCCAAGTTTGACTCCACTCATATAATTTATCTAGGTCTCTGTAATTCTTCACAACTACTCCTACTTGTAATGTGCTTCATTAATTTTGCATCATCAGCAAACATGGATATATATGAGCCTATTCCCATTTGAAGGTCGTTCATGAAAACCAAAAACATGATTGGGGCCAACACCGATCCTTGAGGCACTCCGCTTTTTACCCTTTTCCACGAGGAGAACTTTCCTTTTATTACTGTTCGCATTTCCCTCCCAATTAAATAGTTTTCCATCCACTTTAATAATACTCCCTCAACCTGCCCCACAGTCCTGAGCTTCCACAACAATCTCTTATGAGGCACCTTATCAAATGCCTTCTTGAAATCTAAGTAAATACAATCTACCCACCCCTCCCTCCCTTGTACAATGTCAATTACCCTATCATAGTAACTAAGCAAATTTGTGGTACACGAATGACCTTTTCTGAACCCGAACTGCTTACTTGAAATTATTTCCCTCTCCAACATACCCACCCATCTTTTTCTAATAATCTTTTCACAAAGCTTGCATATAACACTCTTTAAGGATACCGGTCGATAATTTAGCGGGTCTTCTTTATTTCCACTTTTATATATTGGAGTTATATTTGCTTGTTTCCATTCTAAGGGAAGTTCCCCCTTGTTTAATGAGTGTTGAACAATATTAAAAATAGGTCTCACTAGTTGTTCAGAACATTCTCTTAATACCCATCCAGCAATGTTATCTGGGCCCATAGATTTTCTCACGTCCAATTCTTCCAACAATGATTTTAGTTCATCCTGGATGACTTCTATCGACTCTAGTCCCTGTATCTCGTTCAATTCCACCACAGGTTCTACATAGTCATCCTCCTCCACAAACACGGATGTTAATGTATCCTTCATAATTTCACACATACCCACTGTGTCTTCATATAATTGACCCTCTACCCTAAGCTTTGTTATTTTGTCCTTTATTTTTGTTTTGCCGTTGATATAACTATAGAACAGTTTGGATTCTTTATTACATTTGTTTACTATATCTTTTTCAAAGTCTTTTTCTCCTCTCTTATAGTCTTGACATAGTTGTTGTGGTTCCGTTTCTCTGCTCTGTTATTTATAAGCTTGTTCACCATACATTTATTTAAAGCTTGTTCACTTAATATTTGTAACAGATTTGTAGCACAGCTCACCTAATCCTTCAGGACAGCCCTATGAGAATTTTAGTATAGAGATCAGTGGCCTAGATAATCTACTTGAAAACATGATAAAATACTGGATTTTTTTGTTTTACAGGACTGTTATTGATCATTCCAGTGCATTTGGTCAGATATTCTGTAGTCAAACCTGACATTACTACAAATGTTGTCAATTTGAATGTTTTTTGCAACCACTTTCAAGAATCCATAGATACTGTATTTCTAAAGTGATTCTCATGCTTCTTCTGCTAGTTCGAATCAGGCATTTATGAATTGGACTTTTTATATTAATAGATTCCATATTTAAATGAATATATTCATGACAAAAGCATCAACTCTCTGGATTGTTGAAATTAATTGCGTGAACATCATTTCGGACTGACAAAATGTATAT
>CM064548.1:4491272-4578989 GCA_032716605.1 Paralithodes platypus | reverse complement strand
ATGATGAAGAGTTTTATATATGTTTGTGTTAACAAAACTGTATACATTAAGTTTGTTTTAGGGAGGGGATTATATAGTGTTATGTTTATAGTGTTGTACTTTATGGTGTCGTCAGTAACACCTAAGGCGTCTCTGCTTTTAAGGCTCCAACTGTTCTAAAATCACCATAAAAATTACCATTGCTAACTCTACCTTCTTGATCATACAAAACATGGGAAAATCTAAAAATCAATATGCTTTACCATGCTTTCTAATAACACTAGAAATGTATAACTTATGTAAGCAACCATCTAAGTGTCGCTTAAAGGCATATTATGCTTCATTCAATTTAAGTTTGCAGAAATTCTCATCTAATCTATTTTTATTAATTTCACTCCAACACCAAACACCTCCCAAAGAAATTAATGAAAGAAAGCATGTGATCCACCGGGATTCGAACCTGGGTTACCACATACATATTTTAAACACTCGAACCATTACACCATCAAGGCAGTTATAAGTATAGCACATGAAGCCAAAATAAGAATGAACTTGATTGTTTGAAAGTGGTGTGCGGAATGGCAATTGAAGCTGAATAATGTTTTTTGTCTAGAAGATGAAAATAGAAGTAACCAATTAGGAAAAAAACTATGAGAAGAAGGTTGAAATATTCTGCCAAGTACAGTCCGTCCTGCCAATCCGCGAGTTTTCAATACGCGAGCAGGGGTCCAAAATAAAAATTACCAAAAGCTTTCAAAATGTGGAGATGTACAGTACTTACAATATGCGAATTGAGCGCCGAAACACGGGCATTTCCGCCGTGTTTACCTAATGCGCACGGCCGGCGTTGCTGGATACGCCAATCTTGCATCTATCTCAGAGCGGAACGGAAGGTTACTCGTTCATCATGCCACGAAAAAACAAGCTTATAGCCCTCAAGATTAAGTTATAGTTGTTATATTATCCTTTATTTTGATGATTATGTCCACCAGTTTAGGCAATTGAAGGGGAGAAATAGGTCAAAAAATAGTCACTGCCCATAAGCAATTATTCCCATAAGATGCATTATTTTTAATCCGCGAGGCCTCGTGCTGCCCATAAACTCGCGTATTAGGAGGATAGACTGTACATGCTGTATGGACAGAACATAGTACATTTAGTGAATTATTAGACCGGTGGAGACTTTAATACAGTGCCAACTTAAGACCCATATTCCTAGAAAAATGCTTTACCGGTGATGATTACTATAGTTTTGCCATATGCCTAGCCAGTCAGTATGCGTAAGTTAGTTTATTAAGGAGGAGGTAGTCGCTTTTTCTGGACCCCCTTCTCCCTCATGTGTAGCATATTAGTTTAGAGATTTTAAGACATTTGTTCGGTTAGTTTGGCGATTTTGAGGCCTTTTGCCCAATTTCTTTATCTATATTAAGACCTTTCGTGCCATTTAGGTGTCGATTTTTTTCCTGCCGAGTCATAGCGCGCCTTTAATTTTAGAAGGAAGTGGCCTTTGGCCGGTTCCGAAAATGTACAAGTTTATCTTCAAAGGGGTTGGGGTGTTTTTTTAAAGCTTGATGGAAGTCTAGTTAGGAAACTCAAAAATATATAAATATACAAATATATAAACTTAAAAACAAGCACTATCCCCTTAAATTACAATGAGAGTACAATAAAGTATTGTATTAATGTTCCAACCTTTCTCTTTGCTATTTTAACAACTAGCATATCATATTGACTGGGTAGGAGTATGGCAAAACTACATGAGTTTACCACTGACAATTATGGAGGATTTTCTAGGAGTACAGGTCTCTCTCGATTTACGATTGGGTTACATTCCTGAAAACCCAATATTTTATAGAAAAATCATATAGCAAACCCTAAAATTACTGGAGTAAATGGGGATGCGTTCTCGGACCAGCCAAATCCCAAACCCAAACCCCTAAAAATCTATACTGTAATTATATCGTAAATTGGGGCATCGGATAATGAGGCAGACCTGTATGTGTGTTTGTCGGTAGGGAATCTGTGCTACTAATGAGTAATCCACTGTCAGGAAAGTTTATACAGGGTACATTCTCATGTAGCAGAAGTGAACAATAAAGTACTGCATTTGACTCCAGTGTCTGTCTGTTGATACCTATATTAATTTCGGCATTGCTTTATCTACAAGACTTGTAGATTCTAAACCACTGGGTAAATGTCTGATTACCTACCCCCCCCCCCAATCTCTCTCTCTCTCTCATACCAAGTTTTTGAAGTTTACTGGTTTAGCCATTTGGTGGGACTGTTGTTACAATACATACATTAATTTAAAACAGAGTGCTTCACACAAAGTGTGGTTCGGTCAATGAAGAACAAAATGGATGATTCTCAGACGTTTATTCCCCAAATTTGATGTGTTGGTGACCAGAGCTGGGCACTTTAGCCAACACTTCCGCAAATAGCCAATTCCGCCATTGCGGAAGTGTCATTTTGTTGGCGAATTAGCGTTGGCGCCAAAATGCCTGCCTATTTGCGGGTTTAAAGCTCTGGAAAGTACCTCCATGTTGCAAACCTCGAGTCCGCAAAATAAAAATTCCAAGCCAGTCCTGGGCCGCTCCTGCAGCTCCAGCCAAAAAAAAGTCATGTGACCAAGCCAACTACCTGTGTTCTGGAATCTAGGCCTATACATCGGCTCTTCACGTTTGTTCACTTACTTAGTAGCAAGCGTCGAGCTAACACCTACAACACACAGCAGTCCAAGAGTTCCAACCTGCTAGCACTTCAACTTTGTTTATATTTTCGGCCTATTGAAGTGAACATGGAGTCTACCATCATGCCTACCGCAGCTGCCAACAGCATGGGGAGCAGTTCACCACCATCATTCGACAGTGATGCTGCAGAGCATGCAGAAATCGAGGACCTAAGCCACCCCTGGCCCCACCTAGAAACCTTCTATGGGCCTGTAATTACCAAAAAGATGTCTCTGGAGAAGGGCTTTATAACTTTATAATCTAGCCTAATTTAAGATTATAAAGTTAGGCTATCGTTAATTTGATTGATAGCCTGTTAATTTTTAACCTAAGCTAATGTTATTAGGCTACCCTAATCCCATCAAAATGCCTCAAAGCATGTAGGCCTAGGCTAAGTCTAACTTCTATATAGGCTAGGCTATATAGCCTAGGCCTAGGTCTATAATCACTAATCCCATCAAAATCCCTCAAAGCTTGTAGGCTAAATATTGCATGTTCTAACTTCTAAATATAGCCTAGGCCTATAGGCTAATTACTAATATAAGTAATTTTATTAGGCTAGGCCTAGGCTACCCTAATCCTATCAAAATGCCTCAAAGCATGTAGGCTAAATAATATTGCATTTTCTAACTTCTATATATATAGGCTAGCCTAGGTCTAGGCTATAATCAGTCAATCACTAATTCCATCAAAATGCCTCAAAGCATGTAGGCTAAATATTGCATGTTCTAACTTCTATATATATACCCTAGGTCTAGGCTATAATCACTAATTCCATCAAAATGCCTCAAAGCATGTAGGCTAAATATTGCATGTTCTAACTTTAATATATAGCCTAGGCCTAGGTCTAGGCTATAATCAGTCACTAATTCCATCAAAATGCCTCAAAGCATGTAGGCCTAGGCTAAATATTGCATGTTCTAACTTCTATGTATAGGCCTAGGCCTATAATCACACTCATTTTATTAGTGTCAAGTAGAAAGTGTTAATTTTGAAAGCATCATATACCCTAGGCCTAGACTAAATTTAGCCTACAATCAAATTTTATTAAATTTTGATTTGAAGCTAGGCCTTTATTCTGAGCATTAAAATTAATAGGCCTAGGCTACTTTCTATTAAATTACTTAATCTATCTAAAGTAGACCTTATCTAGGCATATATAGCCTATTGCCATTCCCAAAGGGGGGACCACGAATAAATTGCCTCCTTGCACCTCTGTGATCTGGCGTACCTCCTGAATGGTGCGGAATTGCGAATATTGATATATTACTGAAGCACTCTCCCCATAAACAAGTTGCCCCAACGTTTTACTGCCCATGTGGACAAACTAAGTGGCCTATGCTATATATATTAACCCTTTCACTGCGGGTAACGTTCTGGAATGTTTTGGCAATTTACAGCAATTTCCAAGCTTTAAAAGCCTGTATGTATATCCTTGAGGTCCATAGAAGTTGGGCAACATTATATTTAAGTAAATATATATATTTATTGACATTAGAGATTGAATTTATTGATTTACCCTTGATTCTGTAGTTTAAATTTAAAATTAATAAAAAAGGTTTGCGTTTGCATATTTGCATTTGAGGACTAGAAATTTCACAAGGTTTGCACATTTGTGTTTGCTGAAGTTATGTTCTGGGTTTGCTGATTTGTGTTTGCTGACTTGACTTTTTGTTTGTGGTGCCCAGCTCTGTATGGTGACGAGGGAAAGATTGTGTAGGCTGCTGAATGTGAATGTGCCGAGAGGTGAGGTGGAGGGTATGTCTGATCATTACCTGGTGGAGGGAAAGCTGAACATTTTGGAGTTGCAGGAGAATGCAAGGCAAGCGTGAAGTAAGGGAGGTAATAAAAATTTGTGAGTTAGAGGAAAGTACAAAAGAGGGAGTACAAAGAAAGACTAAATGAAAAGTGATGGAAGAGAGAAGTAGAGGATGAATGGAAACAGTTTAAGGAAGTAGTGAAAGCAAGTGCAGAGGAAGTATGTGGTAAAAGGAAAATAGGAGGCAGAGGTATCAGGAAGGGAAGCGAGTGGTGGAATGATGCGGTGAGAAAGGCAGTTGAGGAAAAGAGTTAGTGGTTTGAGAGGGTTTTACAGTGTTGAGCTATGGGAGAGGAACAAGGAGAAAAGTAAAACGGAAGATTAAAGAAGCAAAGAAAATTGCAAATCAAAGGTTGAGCGAGAAATTTGAGGAACGAAAGATATTCTGGAAGGAGGTAAATAGAGTAAGGAAGGAGGACAAAAGAGGGAAGAGTCGGTGAAAGCTACAAAATAGTGGAAGCAGTGGAAGTGAGGAGAAGATATGCCGAGTATTTTGTAACTTTGCTAAATGTAAGTGATGGAAGGGAGGCAGTGATTGAAGCAGAGCTTGATGGAAATAGGTTACCCAGATGGAAGGGAATGAATGAAAGGATTGGGAAAAATTAGGTGCAAGAAGCAGCGAGACAATTTATTTTTGTTGTGTTGTCCCTGTTCGGGCTCTGTCTCGAGTTGGCCACACATTTAGCCTGCTGTCAAATTTGTCGTTTAAAATATGCTGGCTCGCCAGGAGAAAATCGACACCTTGATGGGGATAAACGTCTTAAAACAGTATGCTGAATGGGGCCGAACGGATACAACCCAGAGAGAGAGGGAGAAAGAGAGAAAAAACGAGGTGGGCCCCCTTAATTGAACATAATCGGCTGGAGGTAGCTAGATTAAAGAAAATATTGGCGTCATATTGAAATGATTAAGTTTGGGAATAATGGGGGTCTTCAACTTGCACAGAAGAAAAATAAAACTATATATATAAAATATAACATTTTTATTGAAATCTAAATACATTGTCCTATTATATTACAAATGGTTATGAAATGGTTGTGAATAAATATGTGAGAGGATGATAATGCAGAAGATTGCATTAGTTATTATATATACTTGGCCTCACAGTCTCTTAATATATTTCTACATTGTCTGGTATAAATAGCACATTATATTATACACTGTCAATTAAAACTATGGGCTTCAAAAAGAATGAAAACGGTAAATAGGTAGTATCCACAACAATATACCGTTTTAAAGATATATTGCTAGTGATAATCTCATCTAATGCAAGTATAGAAAGATAAATGACTATCAGTATAGGCTACACAGTGATTTTATATGTTTTTTTATACCCTTTGATTATGTACAGTGTAATGTGCATATTGATAATTAGTATTCCATATGTGAACAAAATGTATGCTAATATTATAGTTAAAACAAATATGTATATATACGGTATATGTATATATATATATATATATATATACAGTATATATATATATACTGTATATACATATTATAGCCTACTGTATATATATATATATATATATATATATATATATATATATATATATATATATATATATATATATATATATACAACAAAATTACAGAATGAGGAGGAGTACTCTAAGTTTCTCTTAGAGCTTCGTCATTGGCATGATGAAACTAGAGTAAACCCTCGCTATCTCGGACTAATTGGGGGGAGACCACTTCCGAGAAGCCCTATTTTCATATATGTCCGAAGTCCGGCTTACAGTATATCCGACTTAAGAGAGAGAAAATTCCGAATTAGAAGAGGAAAGTCCGCGTCAGAGAAAATGGAGATAACTTTTTTACATGTGAAATTCATCATATTAATGACAAATACGAACCTTATTATGTTTTCAGGGACAGTACAGTACATAGTAATTAATATTAACACAATAATTAAAAGGCACAGGCTTCAATTCATCCTAAAATCACTTAAAACCGAGTGAGAGAACATTGTAAACCGAACACAAATCCCGTCCAACTCGGAAATTTTCGAGATATACAGGGACATTTCCGAGAGGCCAATGCCATTCCAAGAAGTGCGGGTTTCCGACTAAAAAGAGTCCGAGTTAGCGGGGGTTTATTGTATATGCGAAACATCAAGAAAGTGCTCCTCCTCATATCGTGTTTATATAATTATGATATAAAAAAAAACAAAAAAAAAGTTTAACCCGGGAACTGCGGGAAGACTCTTAAGAGTTCCCCCGGCGGATTGTGGGAAGACTCTTAAGAGTCAGAGAGAAAAAAAAATTAAACAGAAAAAAAAAAAATTATTTTTATTTTGTATTTATTTATTTATTTTTTTTTTTTGCCCTTGGGCCATGCAAAATATCAGTCCTCTACCTCCCCACTTTCCTCCCCTCCTTCAGTTATCACCTATTTTTCCTGTTATTCCCTTATTCTGAGGTATATTTTCGTGCTAACATTAGCGAGTTGCAAGCAGGGCATTGTCATCACTGTTAGCAAGCGAGTGCAAGAGAGAGAGAGTATCGATCGACAGTGTCTCAGTGGCCTTGGGGGAAATTGGCGGAAAAGGAGGTTGCCTCACCCATACATTATGTAACTCGCGGCCTGTATCGCCGATTTTGACCATCCAAACGCTGTTTTCACTCGTTTTATTGTTGTAACAGGTTAATACCTTTATAATCAACCTATAATAGGCACATATGGATAAGTATTAATGCTATTTATGGTAAAATGAATATTTTAGTGATGGAAACAGCTCAAATACGTCAGTACAGGCAGACGTTTCTAATTACCCACATGCGCAGTTCAGAGGTTAAGAAATGAAAAAGATGTATATTCAAATCCAGCCTTGTTTTGATTCAGGATAAGTCTGTTTTTTTTTTTTTTTTTTCAGTTGATGGTATATTGTAAAGTTTGTATCTTTATTACTCAGCCATTACGATGATTTTGTATCGATATATGTTGTTAATTGTGATGACTATACCCTGTTTAATTTCAACTGACGGTAAATTACAAAGTTCCCATCAAGATTTCTCAGCTATTTTGAAGATTTTGTAGTGATATATGGTGCTAATCATTTAAACTTGGCCTTGATAATAGTGGCTTCATATTAAAATGTAAAACTTGCAAACCAAACAAACCAAAACTGGGACAAGGACAATATAAAGTCAAATTAAATTATCAAAATCGCTATGTGGAAACAACGCTTACTGAAATGAAAATTATTAAATAAAAGAACACAATCCACCACATAGGGTGTACATTACTACATGAGCAAGTTAATCTGTTTCCATATTTTAGTTTATTCAAGTACATTGGGGTTTGTATTTGATATTAATTGTTGATGTGTGCGAGTGTGAACTGTTTTGAATATGGAACGCGATGACGTCACTGTCATGGCGGACCAGGAAGCAACCGTCATATGCGGTCAGCTGGCCAGCAGCTGGCAGTTGTATACATACACCAGGTGAGCGAACATTAACACTGGTAGCAGAGCGTAGTTCCTGAACCATGGCGTCGTCTAAGTGGCCACCGAAGTTCGTTGATGAGTCGGAATATGAGACTTGGAGAAAAGACATTGAGATATGGTGTGAACTGACAGAGTTAAAGAAAGACAAACAGGCGTTGGCTATCCATTTGTCTTTGGAAGGGCGCGCCAGACAAGCGTCGTCTGAAATGGTTGTGGCAGATTTGAAAAAGGAGACTGGTGTGACTGCCTTACTGGAAAAGCTTGATGGGTTATTTTTGGTGGACAAAGGCCGCCGACAGTTTGCGGCATTCCAGGAGTTATATAATTTTAAGCGAAGTGGTGATATGGAGATCAGAAAGTTTGTGTCAGTGTTTGAACACACATATTTTAAGTTCAGTAAACAAGATATGACTCTCCCGGATTCTGTTATGGCGTTTATGTTGCTTGCTTCGTGCTGATTGAGGGATAGTGAGCAACAATTGGTGATGTCTGCAATCACGGAGGTGTCCTACAGTAACATGAAAAATGCATTGAACCGCATATTCGCCGGGGATATCAGTGCACAGTTGGATTCTGTACCAGCCGGGCCTGTTTGTAGTGTGAAAAGTGAGCCACTCTGAAGAGTCTTGAGTGATGGTGGGGTGAAGGCGGAAGAAGCATTATATGTCGGTGGTTTTCAACGGGGTAGATCGGGATTTCGAGGCGGTCGCAGGGGCAGACCGTCAACCAGAGCAAGAGGATACCCCAGTTCATCATCAAGGAAGCAGAATCCACTAGGGACGGACAGTAGGGTAACAAGGTGCAACATATGTGATTCACGATTCCATTGGGTCGGGTACTGTCCTGATGCTTATGAAAAGAATGGAAGTCGTGGGGGTTCTACAGCTGTGAGTGGCAGTATTGGGGGAGAAACTGAGACGGCATATCTATCATTATTTCTAGGTTATGCTGGAGACGGGGGTACTGATGTTAAATTAACCCTCTCCGACATATGACGCAATTTTGAGCCTATTAGGGATACTTTAAAACCTTTGTTACCATCAGGGGTATTTAGAAATCTTTAGTTTAGTTACTTCAACCTCTGCAGTTGTCTTTGAGTTAGTTGTGGGCAGAAAACTAATTTTGGAGAGGTAATTATAAGAGTGAGAGAACTCTATTTCTTATTGCTAATCTGGCAACCTCTGCGTCATATGAGTCTGAAGGGGTTAAGTGGGCTTGTGAAAGAGGCCAAGGGCTGTGCAGTACTGGACTCAGGGTGTTCTACTACGGTGTGTGGAACTGGCTGGCTTAATGGTTTTCTGGGTAGCCTTCGTGATTATAAACGGGATACAATTGTGGAGAAGTCAATTTCCACATTTACCTTTGCTGATCGTGTCACTGTTCGTTCCCTTAAGCGAGTCACGTTGCCTTGTTTTATGGGAAATATGAGTGCAAGAGTTGTGACGGATGTGGTGGATTGTAATATTCCATTACTGTTGAGCAGGCGTTCGATGAAAAAGGTAGAGATGTTGATTAACTTTGCTACAGACCAGGTCAAGATTCATGGAAGGGTGATTGATCTACAGACGTCAGCTTCAGGTCACTATTTGTTGCCGATATCAGCGTGACTAGGACGGATGTTTGGGGGAATGATTTCTTTGGCTGCTGTGGAGGGGAGGGATGTGAAGAAGACAGCTTTGAAACTTCACAGGCAGTTTCGAAACTTCACAGGCAGTTTGGACACCCTACATCATCGAAGCTTGTCAAACTCATTAACACCTTACGAGCGGCCTAGGCGGTAATTTATGTGTACCGCCCAGCGGGGTGTTTTTACCCTAAATAGGGTTGTTTACGTGATCATTTTCATGCCTAAATAAGACCCAGAGCATAAACAAGTATCTATCCCTGAAAGGGCATAAACAGAGCTTTCCAATGACACCCCAACCATCCTTGTACGACCGCTGGTTTTCTTGCAACGATCGTGCAACACGAGTGCAAAAACCATGTAAGTTAGGTAGTTTAGTTACATAATTCCCTGTGTAGCGAGTGCGTGAGGGTGGGATTCATGTTGGTAGGTCCGCCGCGGTGGTCTGGAGCAGTCATACGCTTGCTACTCTCCTCCCACCACTTATCTCTCTCTCTCAGCAACATTACGTGGTGAAAATGGCACACGACATAAGTTGTGAACCGCCACTTAGTCCATATTTATTTCACACGACATAAGTTGCGCGCCGCCAAAGAAGGGTTAATGATGCAGGAATTGAGAGTTTGGATCTGGAACGGGCTGTACAAAAGGAAACAGAGGAGTGTGAGGTATGTTTTAAACTTAGGAGGGCTACACCACGTCCCATAGTTAGCATACCTATGGCGTCTAAATTGAATGAGGTCATTGCTATGGACCTAAAGGCCTGGGGTAATAAATATTTTTTGGTGGTTGTTGATTTGGCCACTAGATATTGTACAGCAACAGTGATTGGATATAAACGTGCAGCCACCATTATCAAGGCTGTGTTTCAGAGCTGGATTGTTACGTTCGGCGCGCCTGGAAAGATCCTGACGGACAATGGATGTGAGTTCAACAATGAAGATATGAGGGCACTTGGTGAGGCATTCAACATTAAAATTATGACTACCGCAGCGGAGAGTCCCTGGAGCAACGGTGTGTGCGAACGTTTAAATGCAGTGATCGGTGACATAGTAAGGAAAATTATGGCAGACAGCAAGTGTGAATTGGGTGTGGCTTTGGCCTGGGCAGTGTCAGCGAGGAATGCCCTAACCAACTTTACAGGCTTTTCCCCTAACCAACTAGTCTTTGGTCACAACCCCGGATTGCCTAATGTGTTTACGAATGATCCTCCAGCATTGGAATCTGTTTTGGCATCAGACATTGTGAGAAACAATTTAAACGCTCTTCACTTGGCAAGACAGGAGTTTGTTAAAATCGAGTCTGGGGAACGCTTGGCAAGGGCCTTGCGACACAACTTACGTTCAAGCAAACTTGCGGATGTGCAGAGTGGAGATAAGGTATTTTACAAACGAAACAACAGTCTTGATATGATGCAGAGACATAGTGGCTTCATATTTTAGTTTATTCAAGTACATTGGGGTTTGTATTTGATATTAATGTTAAAGAACGGGGTGTTACTTATTTACCATTAAGTATCGAGAAATTAGCTGCTAAGGGATTCAATTTACCGTCAGATGAAATTAAACAGAGTATAGCCATTAACTCCTGAACCGGCGACGTCTTTGTAATATTATTCTAGCTATTTTTCGAGGATTTATTACAGTTTGAGAAGGATCTGTGGTTGTGAAAAGGGTTAAGTGAGATAGTTTGAAGCCTGTTAATTGCTGAAGGCCCTTTTGATACTGAATTATACTATCGCTTGATAGTAGCTGGAACAAAATGAAAAGGACGTCGCTGGTATTATTATGTTCCCTCCACCAACCGACTTTACTCCTAAACTCAATTAATGAAATAAACAAATACATGTGGCAGTCCAGGGATTCGAACCTAGGATGCTCACACCAAAATTCAGTGCCTTTATCCGTTGCGCTACGAAGACAGTAGGGATTAAGGAGAGGCTTTTAGTTTGCTCCCTAGACCTCCATCAAGCTTTAGAAAATACTCCCATGACTACCCCTAACTATCGGCGCGCAACATAAGTCGAGTATAATAAATCTGGACTATCTGGCGGCGCTCGACATAGGTCGTGTGGCAATTTCAGCACGTAATGTTGCTGAGAGAGAGAGACAAGTGGTGGCAGGAGAGTAGCGAGCGTATGACTGCTCCAGACCACCGCGGCGAACCTACTGACACGAATCCCACCTCCTCCCTCCCTCTCTCACTCGCTATATACGGAATTGTATGGGGAAAGTGCCGAATTACATGCTTTTTGCACTCGCGTTGCGTGGTTGTTGCAAGAAAACTAGCCATCATAAAAGGATCGTTATGGTGTCATTGGAAAGCTCTGTTTATGCCCTTTCAGGGATAGATACTTGTTTTACGCTCTGGGTCTTATTTAGGCATGAAAATGATCACGTAAACAGCCCTATTTTGGCTAAAAACACTCCGCTGGGCGGTACATATAAATAAACCGCCTAGCCCGCTAATAAGGTGTTAAAAGATGAGCCTGTACATTTTTCGGTAGATTTTGTTTTATGTGTGTGTGTGTGTTTTTTTAAGGTTGATGGAGGTCTAGGGATGAAAGAAACACCAGCTCCTCTTACCAGTGTAATCCTTACCCACGGCGACGTATATCTCAGCCGAACAAAACTATAAAAAGTAACAATACCCAGGTATGACTTTTTGGTTTTTGTTTTCACATTAAGGGGGGTAGGGCTTATGTTTTGGTCTATGTATTTATAACTGAGATTGAATTAGCCTTTTTTTTATATCTACTGGTCCTTCCTATTCTGCATAAAATCGTCTGTCATCCAGATTTATTTTACCGTATTTTTTAGTATTTTATCTAGGGATGTACCGATACCAAAATTTTGACCGATACCGATACCACTAAATTATACCGATACCTGTGCACCAGGAAAGTCTGTAAGACTGTTGTCCATGATCATGTAATTTTCTCCTTTATCAGCTTTGTTATTAAACTTAGGTAACATGTTACTAAAATCAACACTTGTATTATGTATATATGGGTATATTTATCTGGAGTTTTACCGTCTTTCCCTAGGGTACTGCATTTCTCGCAGATTTACAATTCTCTTGGGAGTCTGCGCTCCATAACTCCCTCAAGGGTTTACTGTACATAGGCTATCAATACTCAATAGAGCAAAAATAATAACAGCTAGGAAAGCCTAACTCACGTACATCTCGCAGTGCAGTCTGTTTACTTTACTGGTAGCTTGGCACGGCAGAGGCTGTACGGTACCGTCACGGGTATGTTGGGTAACCAACCTGTTCCGTACACGTACGATCACAAACTACCAGACGTGGCGTTAAGGCTTATAAGTACCAAAGAATGGACTGCACTACTAGGCTACACATTATGTACGGTACTTAATGTAATTGTTATCAGATATGTACCAAGATTCCAACAAATATATATTTTTCATAATTATAAAACAACCAATCACTGCTGAACCAAGCAACCTTCACTCCTTCAGTGAGTGATATGTGACATAGCAAATTACTTCTAGGTATCGGTAGTATCGGTAGAAAATCAGCCGATACCGATACCGATACTCTAAAAAAGGGCCGATACCGATACATCGGTACATCCCTAATTTTATCATCTTCTATATGATATCAATGGTAAGAGTAGCGTGGGTCTTGGGGCGGCAACGCCCAAGTTGGGTTAGGCTATTGGGTTCGGTTTATGACAAAAAAAAAAAAAAAAATTTTTTTGGGGGGTGGGATGTCTTAACATTGTTGAATTATGGGTAATAATGCAATTGCGGTGGAAATCATACCTCAAATAGGCCTACCTCCAGAAAACATAAAACAAACTACAAGACAAAAAAAAAAAAAAAAAATAAATAAATAAAATAAAAAATGGGACCTAAACTTAATATTGAACCCTTGGTCATGGAATCAACAATAATGCCCCCACATTTCCCACGTGTGCACTAGAACAACATTGAACATCTATTGCACCAGGAACATACCATAAAGTGGCAGCAGACACCTAGACCTCCATCAAGCTTAGAAAAACACCCCCTTGACCCCCTTTCAAGATCAATTTGTACATTTTTCAGTAGAAAAATGTCCCGGCCGAAGGCTGGTTCTTTCTAAAATTAGAGGTTCGCCAGGAAAAAATTGACAGCTAAAGGGCACGAAAGGTCTAAATATTGACAACAAATGAGGCGAATGGTTTCAAAATTGCCAAACTAACGGAACAAACGTCTTAAAGCCTCAACAAAACTAATAAGCTAAAGATGAGGGAGAATGGGGTCCATTAAAAGTGAGTACAGTACTACCACCCCCTTAAACCCAGCTGCGCCAAGACAGCGAAGATGATAACGGATAGAGTGATAGGGTGTCCGACTCTCTCTCCGCCACTCCTGCAGCCCTTCTCGTAGGACCCGATACAAGCGGAGTGGGCCATGACGTGGGCGATGTAGTGCTGTTCGTGCAGGCTATGGAACAGGTGCGCCATCGGGCCTGTGGGAACCAGATTGTAGAGGGATTATAGGTACAACACGAGAGGAATGTTGATGCGTGCAATCATAAATCTAATGAGAGGATTGCCCTGATAAATGTTACCAATTATATTTATTATTTATTATGTTTTCATATTTTGTTTACATTGGTATATTATTGTGGGGATTGTTGACGGTAAAGAAACTTGGATTTCTCAAGACCCAACCTCTTCCTAATAATCGAACCCAGGTCAAGCAGATGCACATGTGAGCTCTCCACTCGACCGTCGCGGCTCATGTATGCAATATCCTTGTTCTTACCGATAGCATAGATGGCTACATCATCACCACCGTGCGTTTCTGAGTCCCTTGGCACCGCGGCCAGCTGCTCGTAGGTCCAGCTCTTGGCTATCTCGTCAGTAATGTTGGCCCGCTCCACATGATCTTCCACCACCTGGTAGTTGTATCCGGGACCGTTGGCGTACATCAGGGTTGTGTACGGGAGGCCATCGTCACCCAAAGCCGCTAGACCTATAATACAAGATCGAGTACGTTCGTAATTAGGTCTCTGGTAAGAATAGACTTATGCTCATTCCCAACCAAAGCTGCTATAACTAAATGCAAGATGGATTAGGTTAGTATTTAGGTCTCTGGTAAAGTTATACTTATAATAAATACCATCCAGGGCTGCTAAACATAAGCCAAATTACCAATGCCGCCTCTAAATCACAGATTGATTTAGTTAGCTGTTAGGTCTCTGGGTACATTAGATTTGTAGCCTGCCCATTACTCATTCCCACCCAAAGCCTCCAAATCATAGCTAAAGCTAAATTGGGTGATCGGAAAAGTTATAAAATTATGTTTTTTGTGTATGCATTATTGTCTTGCAGTTGAATTATTAAACAAAATCTCCAGACCATGAATTATCTTCCAGCGGCTAAAACTACTAAAGGTGTTAATAATTAGTATCATAAAATAATAATATTGGGGCCCCCTGCTGAAGTGAGGTAAGTGACATGCTGCGGCAGTCAACATTTGGCTTTGCAGTCCCTTGAAAATAGTTAATTAAGTCACTTGCCTCACTGGAAGCTTATCCCTGCTGAAGTGAGGCAAGTGACTTTATGGACTATCTTCAAGGGACTGCAAAGCCAAATGTCGACTGCCACGGCATGTCACTTACCTCACTTCAGCAGGGGGCCCCACTATACTGTATATATATATATACATATATGAGAGAGAGAGAGTGAGAATGGTTGGGCTAACAACCCTCCACCTAAGCACGCTAGAGAACGAATGACTTGCCTCGATGGAAGCGAGTCATTCGTGGACATTCCCTTGGGGATGTAGGCGTCTGACAATAGATTCATAATTATATAATATGGGGTTAGTATCTTTTTAGGTGTGCGTGTGTGTGTGGATTTACCTAATTTTAGTATACAGGCGTTGAACTTTTAGGCTCGTATTGTCCCGCTTCCTGAGTTACAATTGTCTAACTTTGCTTTAAAAATATGGATATTTTTTGCACACACCACTTTATCTTCTAACTGATTCCATTTATTTATACTTTTGTAAGGGAACTATACTTTCTCACATCTTCCTTTCATTAGCTTATCTGTCCTCTAGTTCTACCATTATCCTTCACAATAAAATCCATC
Source organism: Paralithodes platypus (assembly GCA_032716605.1). NCBI lineage: Eukaryota > Metazoa > Arthropoda > Malacostraca > Decapoda > Lithodidae > Paralithodes > Paralithodes platypus. Next base: position 4,563,278 of record CM064548.1, on the reverse strand, counting down.
TTGTCCACCTTCTTAAGTCCTCTCACACATTTATAGCCTACATCATAATCATATCACCTCTCTCCCTTCTATCCCTTAGAGATGGTAAGTCTAATTTCCTTAATCTCTCCTCATATGATAATTTCTATCAGTTCAGGGATTATCCTAGTTGCAGCTCTGAACTTTTTCCATCTTTTTGATATACGTGTGGCAAAATGTGTGCGCGCATGTGTGTACGTGTGTGTATGTGGGGGGGGGGGGGAGTGTATGTGTGCGTGCCTATGTGTATGCGTATAATGCGTGTGTGTAGATAAAGCACTCCACTATGGAAATACAAACTCATACTATACCTATAATTTCTTGTCCCCGGTAAGGGTAGCCACTTATGGACATGGTGTGAGCATGGTCGGCCGTCACAACAATAAGAGTGTCCTAGAATAAAAAGACAAATACCAGTTTCAATATCAGAGTATCCTAGAACAAAAGAAAAATGCCTGTTTCAATATCAGAGTATCCTAGAAAACAAAAAATACCGGTTTCAATATCAGAGTAGCCTATTCTAGAAAACAAAAATTACCAGTTTCAATATCAGAGTAGCCTATCCTAGAAAACAAAAATTACCAGTTTCAATATCAGAGTAGCCTATCCTAGAAAACAAAAATTACCAGTTTCAATATCAGAGTATCCTAGAAAAAAAAATCCTGTTTCAATATCAGAGTAGCCTATCCTAGAAAAAGAAAAAATCCCTGTTTCAATATCAGTGTATCCTAGAAAACAAAAAATACCAGTTTTAATATCAGAGTATCCGATATTTTTTTTTTACCAGTTTCAATAATAAGAGTGTCCTAGAAAAATAAACAAATACATACATACATACATACATCAAATTTTAAGACCGAGTGTTCCACACATCAGTGCAGTTTCAGTCTCTTGTCCTAATGGCGGCGTTCCAGGCAACCCTGTTAAGGGCTGCTTCACTTGTCAAGTTCTTGGATTTGAGATCGGCGCGTATAGTCCGATCCCAGGTCTTCCTCGGTCCACCCCTTTGTGCAGCTCCCTCCACAATCACAGACCTGCATTTTTTCACCCAATTTTGTTCATCCATTCTCTCCACATGTCCATACCAGTTTCAATATCCGAGTAGCCTACCCTAGAAATAAATTAAGGGAGCCCATCTCGCTTTTTTTCTCTTTCTCTCCCTCTCTCTTTGGCCTTTATCCATTCGGCCCCATTTTGCCTACTGGTTTAAGACGTTTACCCCCATCCAGGTGTCAATATTTTCCTGGCAAATGGTAGCGAGCCAGCATATATATTTGTGTTGACAGCAAGCTAAATTTGTACATTTTTCGATAGAAAAATGTCTCTGGCGAAGCCGGATTTCTCCATACAATGCTGGCTCGCTTATTGCTCGCCAGGAAGAAATCGACACTTGGAAGGGGATAAACGTCTTAAAACAGTTGGCTGAATGGGGCCGATTGGATACAAGCCTAGCAGGGAAATAAATAAAAGGAGAGAACATTTTTTTAAAAGCCGGTGACCCCCTTTAACCCTTTTGTTGCGGGTGATGTTCTGGAACGTCCTGGCAAGTTACATCAATTTCCAGGCTTTAAAAGCCTGTAAAAACTGTAAAAATTGAGTGTCAGTGGGCGGGAGCGTGAGGGGCCTCCGACCCTCAGAGCAGCGAGCGGCTTACTGAGGTACACTGTGTCTCGCGCGGGTCTCTCTCTGTGTCTCACAGCAGTGTAGCCAAGCGAGCGTGTGCTACCAAATAGCGGGTTTCCCGCGTTTCACTGGCACCACTGCGGGTGAACCAGACCAAGTATGGGGCCCGTTCTGGTGTAATTTTGAAGCTATTTTAGTCTAGTTTTCGGCAGAATACGTTTCATTTAATGCAGATGCTTGATTTATCAAATCGAGTGTCAGTGGGCGGGAGCGTGAGGGGCCCACCTCCGACCCTCAGAGCACCGAGCGGCTCACTGAGGTTGACTGTCTCGCGCGGGTCTCTCTCTGTGTCTCCCAGCAGTGTAGCCAAGCGAGCGAGTGTTACATAATAGCGGGTTTCCTGCGTTTCACTGGCACCACTGCGGGTGAACCAGACCACGTACGGAGCCTGTTCTGGTGTAATTTTGAAGCTATTCTCGCCTAGTTTTCGGCAGGATACACTTCATTTGATGCAGATGCTTGATTTATCATTCAGGAGTGCCTGAATATGCCCTAAATAGCCCAAAAATGGCCGCAGCCAAAGGGTTAAGGAACATCCCGTTCTTAACATTAATCCTCCATTACAAAACCCCAATGCACTAGAATACACTAATGAAAGCATGTGATCCTCCCGGGATTCAAACTCGGGACACCACACCCAGAACATAAGCATCTAATCCATTACACCACCAACACAGTTAAAGGTTAAGTACACTGTCACATGAGCGTGTAATTAGTAATTACTCCTGTGAGGTTATGACAAAAACTATTGTTTTCCAGATGTACAGGTACACTCAACCAAAAAACAAAAGTCTAAACATTCTGGAAGTGGGCCGAAATCTTATGATCATAGGCTACCTATGATCGCGGCTCGCTTGGTGTAGTGACTAGCGTCTCGGACTTCCACCCAGAAGGCCCGGGTTCGCGCCCACGCTCGGCGCATTAAAGATTTTTCACAAGCACTGAGTCGTTACCATCCCTCATGAGCAAAGGGATGGGATAGTAGTACAGGACCCCAATGGAAATACGCCTAATCGGCCTTATTGAGCTATCCTTAGCTAGCTTAGCATGCGCTAGCTTTAAGAACTATTATTATTACCTCACAGACGTATGTTTCACCCGATTAACCTTTTCGTTGCATGTGACGTTCCGGAATGTCCTGGCAAGTTACGGGAGGCGTTGAATGTAGCTCTAAAACATGATGTCACTCACCCTCTGCGCATGCCTGAGAATCTAGGCCCCGCATCTCAAATGTACAACTATTATATTGGATTAGATTAGATTAACTTAACCTAACCTAACCTAACCCTAAAATATAACAAAAATAACCAAAATAACAAATATAACGAAATAAAACAATGATAAATATACCAAATATGAGTGGGATCGATCGCTAGTTTCCTCAGTGACGGGCGGCCGTTCTACCGAGTGAGCTATGGAGAGATCTGGGAAGAACGGTTTGAAGGGTATATTTAAACGCCACGGAGGTGAGGTGAGGGGCGGGGCCAAGGGGGCCTAGTTTCTCACGCATGCGCAGATGGTGAGTGACGTCATGTTTTAGAGCTACATTCAACGCCTTCCCAAGTTCCAGCAATTTCCAGGCTTTACCTATCTATTGCCTGACGCCGTGATCCCCGAAGGGGTGGCCACGAACGAACCGCCCCCATGCACCTCTGTCCCCAGTCAGTCGACGCCCCTCCCCCCAACCAGCACCGCCTTTGTTCATGTACTTCCTCACTCCATCCTTCCACCTCTCATTCGGTCTACATCTTCCTCTCTGTCCCTCCACCTCGCTCTCGTACACCCTCTTAGTCATTCTCTCGCTTTCCATACGTTCCATATGGCTGAACCATCTCAAGTTGTTCCTTTTCACACTTTCCAGCACATCTACCTCCACACCACACCTTCTTACTTCCTCATTAGTCTGTCTATCCCTCCACGTAACTCCGCACGCACTCCTTAAATAATTAATTTCCACTGCTCTCACTCTTGGTCCGAGTCTCTCAACCAACGTCCATGCTTCGCTTTCGTAAGTCAGTGTCGGGATTACCACACTGTCATGCAAGGACTTCTTCACTTCCATACTGACCACCCTATTTCTTGTTACTGCTTTTAGCGTTCCTACAACCCTCTTCCCCTGTAGTACCCTCTCCCGCACTTCTTCATTCATAGTCCCATCTTTACTCAACACACTGCCCAGATACTTAAAAGAGTTGACGATCTCCATAGCCTGACCGTTCAGCTTCACCTCACACTCTGTGACTTCATCCCTTTCGAAGACCATAACCTTGCTCTTCCCCGCATTTACCTTCAAATTCCGTTTTTCGCACACTGTTCCACTCATTTACCAGACCCTGCAACTCCCATTCATTATCACTCATCAGAACTGTATCATCCGCAAACAGCAGTATAGGTAGCTTCCACTCAATTCCCTCCCTTTTCAGTGATACACCAACATCCACTGCTCTTGATAGTATTTCTTTCATGACTCCATCCATATATACAGTAAACAACCACGGGGACATCACACACCCCTGTTTCAAACCAACATTCAGGTCAAAGAACTCGCTCTGCTCACTCTCCACACGTACTGCCGCCTTTGCACCCTCATACATGCTCTTCACTGCTTTCAGCAACTTGCCCTCTACTCCGTATATTCTAAGTACTTTCCACAAACCTTCTCTATCCACTCTGTCATAGGCCTTCTCCAAGTCTATAAAGGCAACATACACCTTTTGTTTCTTCTCCAGATATTTCTCCACAACACAATTCAGGGTAAAAATCTGATCTACACATCCTCTTCCCTTCCTAAAACCTCCCTGCTCATCGCCTATCCATTTCTCCGTTCTCACTCACTCTCTCAATCACTACCCTACTGTATACCTTCCCTACTACGCTTAGAAGACATATTCCTCGGTGGTTACCACACACTCCTCTTTCCCCTTTGCCCTTATCTAGGGGGACTATTATGCCAGTCTTCCAGTCATCGGTGCACTCCCCTTCTCCCATGCTAGTTTGCACATTTTCCATACCCATTCGATCACTATCTCACCACCATACCTCAACATTTCCCCACACACTCCATCTGTTTCTGGTGCTTTCCCCAACTTCACTCTTTTCATGGCTTCCCACACTTCTGACCTCCTGATCCCCACCTCCTCCTCCACTACTTCTCTTCTTCTCCCTCCCATACCATATCCAGCTATGTTTGCTGGCTCTTCATTCTTTACATTTAGCAACTCACTGAAGTAGTCCCTCCATCTTTCGACTCTCTCTTGCTTCTCGGCTAGCATTCTCCCATTCTTATCTTTCACACCCTTACTGTTTCCCTTGCTACCTCCCTAACTTTCTTGACTTCTTTCCGGAACAGTTTCTTACTCTCCCTCCATTTTACACTCAGATTCCTTCCAAATTCCTCATCTACTCTTCTCTTACTTTCCTTCACTACTCTCTTCATCACCCTCTTACTCTCCACGTACCTCGCTCGTTTCTGTCTCTCGGAATCTTCATTCCCTCTACTACCCAACCACTCTCTATATGCTTTCTTCTTTTCTTCCACAGCTATTCTTACCTCTTCTGTCCACCATGCTGTACCTTTCACTCCCCTCCCTCGACACACCTCACATGCTGCACAGATCTCATCCTTAAACACCTTGCTCATCTCCTCCATAACTTCCAGGTCGAACCCACCTAGTCGTCTTTCCACTGCTCTCCTGTACTCCTCCCTGACTTCCTCCTCCTGCAACCTCTCCACCCTCCTCTCGCCTCCCTCCAGCTCTCCTCACCCACTTCTTTTGTATCCTAACCTTAGCTACCACTACATAATGATCAAACAGACCCCCTCCAATTTCCAGGCTTTAAAAGCCTGTAAAAACCGTAAAAATCGAGTGTCAGTGGGCGGGAGCGTGAGGGGCCCACCTCTGACCCTCAGAGCACCGAGCGGCTCACTGATGTTGACTGTGTCTCGCGCGTGTCTCTCTGTGTCTCCCAGCAGTGTAGCCAAGCGAGCGAGTGTTACATAATAGCGGGTTTCCCGCGTTTCACTGGCACCACTGCGGGTGAACCAGACCACGTACGGGGCCCGTTCTGGTGTCATTTTGAAGCTATTCTCGCCTAGTTTTCGGCAGAATACACTTCATTTAATGCAGATGCTTGATTTATCATTCAGGAGTGCCTGAATATGCCCTAAATAGTCCAAACATAGCCGCAGCCAAAGGGTTAATTCCGTTCACACTAGATTATTTACAGCTCACCAGTGTAAAGATTGTTTTTTGGTCGAGTGTACACTCTGATACCATAGTCTCTAGCCCACCCCACTCTAGCAAAAGGTGAGGCCATAACCCTTTCTGGATGGCGGCCCACAGTGATGGTGAGGGGTGGGGTTTGAGAGAGAGAGCAACACACAAACGAGCACGGTGTGAAGCATTTGAAGACTTCGAATCCTGTCCCAAATGCTTCACGCTGTTTTCGTCTGTGCGTTTCTCTTTCTCCCGAACCCCAGCCGTAACTATCACTTTGGGCCACCGTCCAGAAAGGGTCCTGGCCTCACCTCGTGCCAGAGTGGGGTGGGCTAGAGACTTATGGTATCCGAGTGTACATCCCCATACATTGTGTCTGTAACCAACCTATGTATATATACCCGAAGTATATCTGGATCTATTTTGTCTTGCCATTATTTCTCCCGACTTTCTATTCAGATTAGGAGTGACGTATTTCTAACTCCTTTATTATTCATCGGATCTCCTTGATATTTTAACACTAGCCTAACTTAATCAATTATTTTACGGCACTTTTTGTTCTCTGACCGTTTTTGCTAGTACGACTAGAAATACGAGTAGAAAGGGTTCAAAGAGTCCCCACTACTATTCCTCGATGGAAGTAGGGGCGAGCCTCTCCCTGCATACAGTAGCCAGTAGGCCTATATACCTTGTCTGGTAGTTTGCCGTGTTATAAGGCATATCCTTATGATATTACGGAGTAATATCTTCCTTTCTGATGTCATTCGGGGCAGATTAAGGGCCGTATATGGGTATAGTGTTTGTGGGTAGTGAATAAAGTGGTGGTTCCATATGGTGTAGAGGAACTCCCCTACCATGGTAATGGATTAGCCTATGGTCCGGGTACCGTGTGAGGCCAGGATTGAACAGTTGCTCAGCTGCAGCTGTTATTGTGCTAACACCAGCTTTCATCGTGTGCCCCTGGATTTAACACCCGAACATCATACCAGGATTATACTGCCACGGATATCTTGGAGAGCTGTCACCGGCCTGGGAGTAGGCTATAGTCCCCAACAACAGCTGAGTGTTTTTTCGGTAAGATCCTGTGTAGTGGGCAGAACTGTTTTTCAGAAGCCTATTTAGGCTACTAAGAAACATTGACCAATATTTTTAACCTAACCTAACCTAACCTAACCTAGTATATTGGTGGACTATTTATGAGTGTAAAATGTAAAACTATATTGAAACATTACCAAATTATTGAGATAGGCCTATAGGCCTAGGCTATGTACATTTCTACTCGCTACACAGGATTAGCCTATAGGCCTAGGCTACCGTTTTTTCGTATCCCTTTATTAATTATTAATTAATGGTTAGTAACCTAGCCTAATACATATTGTTTGTTAATTTTAATAAATAACGGCTTAATATAAAGTTTTGCTTATTCAGTCAGTTCTTAAGTAGCCTAATTAGGGTTAGGGTAATTCTGCATAACTACAACTCCTGTTATTTTAGGTTTTATTTATTTTATTTGTTTACTTTAATGCTTTGTAAGTGTGTATTTAATTGTTAGAAAGTGCAGAAAACACTTAATTAGCATTTGCATTGTTAATTGTAATTCAGATAGGCTACCCCAACAATCTAGGCGTTTACTCGATTTAGTCAACTTTGAAAAGACATTAGCCTAACAACCTTACCTAACCTATCCTAGTATTATGGGTGGGGGCTGCCGCCCCCACACCCCCGCTGATTGGGTATTAAAACTAAAAAAAAATGTAAAAGTTTATCACCAACCATTTACGAGTTTTTCAGGTAATTTGTTGTTTTATATTTTTTATTTGATAGCCTATACAGTGTTGTTTAATACCGAGGACCGTCGCATTTTAGTATTTTCAACATTAGCCTACCGGTAACCTAACCTAACCGAAAACTAACCTGTCTCGCCCTCGCCAACGGTCTAAACCCAGCTCACGTTCCCTGTTTATGGGTGCGCGACGGTCTAAACCCAGTCACGTTCCCTGTTTATGGGTTCGTGACGGTCTAAACCCAGCTCACGTTCCCTGTGTTATGGGTGAACAATCCAACAGTTTCTCGTATTTCACTTAGTGATTTTGTGACGGTAATTACATGTACACCAACAAAGTGATGGGCTGGTCTATCAGAGTGAGAACTGAGCGATCTCTGCCATACCCATAGCTTACTCTGACTGTTCCTTTTACTTTTATATTTTCTAGATCTCAAGTGACGGCGTCTCTTCCGTGGATTGACCTCCCAGTCTACCTAGATTGGAAGCCAAACATCACATTTTTTCCTTTGCCCCTCAACTTTCTCTTCATAATTGCTAAGGGGCACAGGGCCCTGGGTGGGGCTTTGGTTTCCTGGGCGTTTCCGCACCCTCCTCAGCTCCCCGCCATGGAGTGGCTTCGGTCACCCAGGCTTTATTGTGGTCGGCAGTGAGGGTTCTGTGGGGGCGCACGGTTATGGCCTTGGCCTTGCTCGGGGCCTTGGGGCTGTTTGGCCAGGCAGCTTGGGGAACAATAACAACACCAACAAAGTATCGTTCATGAAAGTGATAAATTCAGATAAAACACTGATAATCATCGATGGGGCCCGTAACTGGTTGGTCATAAACTAATAGGCCTACCAAAAAATAAAAATAAAAAAATTGATGGGATAAAGTCTATGGTATTCACTCTGCAATCTTCAGCTTTGGCTGTCGATAACAGTAAATTAGCCTATCAATAAAAATGTACTGACTTCTTGTAGGTGAAGCTCTACTCTGATTGGCTACTAAACATCGGGGAGGAGCCTCCAAGGAGGCTAGAATGTAAACAAAGTGTCCTGAAATGGCTGTACAAAAATAACTCTGATAGGCCTAGGCCTAATGTTATAGGAGAGTGAAAATCAAATTGACAAAATAAGAAAAGTAGTATACTTATCCGCACATCAGTAAGGTCCCCTGTCCCTGAGTAAGGTAAGAGCGAAAACAAATAATTCCATGAGATAGGAATCCCGTAATCGAGGAGTTGTTGTTCTGCAATCTGCAGAATACCCGTAATTAGCACCTGGTGAAGTTGGGGAAAGCACAGGAACAGATGGAGTGTGTAGGGAAATGTTGAGGTATGGTGGTGAGATAGTGATTGAATGGGTATGGAAAATGTGCAAACTAGCATGGGAGAAGGGGAGTGCACCCGATGACTGGAAGACTGGCATAATAGTCCCCCTATATAAGGGCAAAGGGGAAAGAGGAGTGTGTCTTCTAAGCGTAGTAGGGAAGGTGTACAGTAGGGTAGTGATTGAGAGAGTGAGAGTGAGAACGGAGAAATGGATAGGCGACGAGCAGGGAGGTTTTAGGAAGGGAAGAGGATGTGTAGATCAGATTTTTACCCTGAATTGTGTTGTGGAGAAATATCTGGAAAAGAAACAAAAGGTGTATGTTGCCTTTATGGACTTGGAGAAGGCCTATGACAGAGTGGATAGAGTAGGTTTGTGAAAAGTACTTGGAATATACGGAGTAAATGGCAAGTTGCTGAAAGCAGTGAAGAGCATGTATGAGGGTGCAAAGGCGGCAGTATGTGTGGAGAGTGAGCAGAGCGAGTTCTTTGACCTGAATGTTGGTTTGAAACAGGGGTGTGTGATGTCCCCGTGGTTGTTTACTGTATATATGGATGGAGTCATGAAAGAAATACTATCAAGAGCAGTGGATGTTGGTGTATCGCTGAAAAGGAAGGGCTTTGAGTGGAAGCTACCTACTGTATACTGCTGTTTGCGGATGATGCAGTTCTGATGAGTGATAATGAATGGGAGTTGCAGGGTCTGGTAAATGAGTTTGGAACAGTGTGCGAAAAACGGAATTTGAAGGTAAATGCGGGGAAGAGCAAGGTTATGGTCTTCGAAAGGGGTGAAGTCACAGAGTGTGAGGTGAAGCTGAACGGTCAGTCTATGGAGATCGTCAACTCTTTTAAGTATCTGGGCAGTGTGTTGAGTAAAGATGGGACTATGGATGAAGAAGTGCGGGAGAGGGTACAACAGGGTAAGAGGGTTGTAGGAACGCTGAAAGCAGTAACAAGAAATAGGGTGGTCAGTATGGAAGTGAAGAAGTCCTTGCAGTTGCATGACAGTGTGGTAATCCCGACACTGACTTACGGAAGCGAAGCATGGACGTTGGTTGAGAGACTCGGACCAAGAGTGAGAGCAGTGGAAATTAATTACTTAAGAAGTGCATGCAGAGTTACATGGAGGGATAGACAGACTAATGAGGAAGTAAGAAGGAGGTGTGGTGTGGAGGTAGATGTGCTGGAAAGTGTGAAAGGGAACAACTTGAGATGGTTCGGCCATATGGAACGTATGGAAAGCGAGAGAATGACAAAGAGGGTGTACGAGAGCGAGGTGGAGGGACAGAGAGGGAGAGGTAGACCGAGAGGTGGAAGGATGGAGTGAGGAAGTATATGAACGAAGGCGGTGCTGGTTGGGGGGAGGGGCGTCGACTGACTGGGGACAGAGGTGCATGGGGGCGGTTCGTTCGTGGCCACCCCTTCGGGATCGCGGTGTCAGGCAATAGATAGCACCTGGTCACTCATTTATTATTTGTGCCGTAGTTTTGTGTACCGTGTACCCCGCTATTTTTACAGTATCCGTTTTTGCATCTCCGGGTACGTGCCGGCACTGTTATTATTCACCATCTTTATTGATGCCGTAGCCCCAACTAGACTATTGATGCGAGGGTCCGCCTGTGTTAAGCCAACTATAGTGAACCAGTGACGGCGGTTGTTATTGTGAGACTTCAATTAGGAAATTCTACGGTATAATCCTGTGTAGCGGGAGGACCTGTATTTATATCTCAATAATTTGGTAATGTTACAATATATTTTTATATTTTACATTCATAAATAATCCACTAATATGCTAGGTTAGGTTAGGTTAAAGATATTGTTCAATGTTTCTTAGTAAATAGGCATCTGAAAAACAATTCCTCCCGCTACACAGGATCTTACCCCTAACCTAACCTTACCTAGTATTATAGGTGGGGGCTGCCGCCCCCACACCCCCGCTAAATCCATTAAATCCGAGCCAAGTTTTGCCATTAACCCGGGAACTGCGGGGAGACTCTTAAGAGTTCCCCCGGCGGACTGCGGGGAGACTCTTAAGAGTCAGAGGAAAAAAAAATCAACTTTTGACATAAATTTTTTTTTTTTTTTTATTTATTTATTTATTTTTTTTTGGCCCCTGGGCCATTCAAAATCTCAGTCGTCTACCTCCCCTCCTTCCCCGCTTTCCTCCTCTCCTTCAGTTATCACCTATTTTCCCTGTTATTCCCTTATTCTGAGGTATATTTTCGTGCTAACATTAGAAATCCGGTTACAGGGTGTGGTCATCACTGATAGCAAGTGAATGCAAGAGAGAGAGAGAGAGTATCGATCGATTGTGTCTCAGTGGCCTTGGGGGAAATTGGCAGGAAAGCAGCTTGCCTCACCCATACATTATACAACTCGCGGGCTATATCTCCGATTTTGACCATCCAAACGCTGTTTTCACTCGTTTTATTGTTGTTTCAGGTTAATACCTTTATAATCAATCTATAATAGGCGCATATGGATAAGTATTAATGCTATTAATGGTGCAATGAATATTTTAGTGACGGAAACACCTCAAATACGTCAGCACAGGGGGACGTTTCCAATTACCCCCATGCGCACTTGTTAGGTTAACCTAACCAAAGTATTGGAAAATATTACCGACGCTACCACTAATTTTCCCATGGTTTTTCTTTTTGGTTTTAGGTAGTTTGCATCATTATACAGTACTGTAGTTTAAATTAGTTACAATCCCTGGAAAATTTTATTTCTCCCATTATCCAACGATCTTAACACTCAATCCGCGGCGCCCGACATATGTCGGGCAAGAGGACAATGGACTATTGTCCATGGCCCGACACTAGTCGGGCGGGATTTTGAGCACATCGGCTCTGAGAGAGAGTCCACGCGTTGGGAGGACGATAGGCGGGCTCTGACCGTTCGGCCCGACCACAGAGTCGCGACTGAGCTCCCCACTGCAACATTCCACAAAATTTCCACACCCACGGCCTTGCGAGACCAGGAAAAAACTGAGGAAATTACCTTATTTTAGGGTTTTTCACCTCTCGTTGCGTGATCGCTACAGGATAACCCGTGGTCGTACAAGGGTGATTCAGGTGTCATTGGAAAGCTCTATAACTATTATCGCCATTTCACGGATGCATAATTGTATTACGCTCTGGTGTAGGAATCGGTTTTTACACCATACCCGAAAGGATTTATGGAGCTCCGATCTTACTCTCAACCATCTGAACAATTTTACCAATACACCTAAACTTCGTTAGATGCGGGAATAGCCTCACGAAAATATGCCAGGGCCTGGGATTGAACCCGGGACCAAAAAATTTACAAATTTATCTCTGTGGAGTCTTGGTCGTACTGTTTAAGCTTTTGTTTTAAGTCTTGGGAGTAAACTAAAGAATATATTAAATAAACAAATAAATACAACCACCCTCCCCCCTTAACTATTGACCCATTTGCTGCATAGTGGTGTTTCCTAAGCTACATAACAGAAGACGTCTGACAGTAGCTGGTGCTACCTAAACCTCAATCAAGCTTATAAAAACACTCCCCAAGACCCATGAAAATCGCTAAAATAATGGGGCGGAAATCTTAAAATCCGTTAACTAATGGGGCTAAACATGAGGGAGAAGGGGGTTCAGAAAACATAATTATCTCCTCTTAACCAGAACCAACGGAAATTGACGTTCTCGCATATTGAAGGGGTAGGTTATAAAGGGTGAGATTTTTCGTGTTTCTCATTTATTGTTTTTATATGTAGGCCTATATATTTATAAACAAAGTTATATTGTTATAAAGATTTGTATTTTTTTTATGTATTCATATTATTTAAATTACCCGTTTTCATAATTGTATTTATGTATATATAGGCTATATACAGTATATATATATATATATACCGGTACCGGTATATATATTTTTGTTTTGTTTTGTTTTTGTGTTTTGTTTTTGTTTTTGTAGTGGCTTACCTCCTCTTTAGTGGCCGACACCGCGTATTGTATGGCCTCGTCCATGGCCACGGTCTCGTCCAGGGCACGGTGGGCTTGGGTGTCGTGGTGGGCGTGGTCGATACGCCCACCCTCAACCTGTACCAAAACATCAAGGGGAATATAATAGAAAGGTGTCGACGTTAAACACACACACACACACACACACACACACACACACACACACACACACACACACACACACACACACAAACGTTTTGTGAAAGTCTGAGCAAATTAACATAATCCAACTCACACACACACACACAGCCGATTATTATTTATTATTATATATATACACACAGGGGAGATCCAGCGAAGTCCACATTTTGTTTCAAAATTATGTACCAGCCTCATGTGTAAATCGTAAATAAAGCTTAAGCAACATTCAAAAGGCACGTCAGCGTTTATATTCAATTGTTGTCTTGGAATGTTCATTAAGGGGACAGTGGCTATTTATTTATATATTCATTTTCCTCCCTAGACCTTCATCAAACTTAAGTAACATCCATTAGATCCCCCTTCAACATTTATTTGTACATTTTTCGGTAGAAAAATGTCACGGCCGAAGGCTGAATACTCCACAATTACAGGCTCGCTATCGCTCGCCAGGAACAAAAAATTGACACCTAAAGGGCACGAAAGGTCTTAATATTGACAAAAGAAAAGGAGCGAAAGGTCTTAAAATCGACAAACTAATGGGGCAAACGCCTTAAAATCTCAACACTAATGGAGATAAGGATGCGAAAGAAAGGGGACCATAAAAAGGACCCATCTCCCCTTAACACCCACCAAGAGGAAGTATCCCTTGTCGCCCCTGCTGAGGATCTGTATGGCTGCTTCGGTCATCTCTTGGAGGGTGGGCACGTCTAGGTTTTTCTCTCTCTTCAGGTACTCGTAGGGCAGGTGGTCGTTGGCAAACAGGCCTGTGGAAAGGGTGTGGAAGGCCTATTTTTTTTTTTTTTTTTTTTTTGGTATAGTCCGTTCAGTCTAGGTTGGGTAGAAATCGTAAAGTCTCACCTCTGTAACTCAAAAGGTGCTAAAGCAAATGAGCTGTCAATTGTATTCACATAATTCCCTAGCCAAGTCTTCCTATCTGGTAGAAATATTAGCTCGATTACTCCAGTCCTTGTTGAGTGGTTAGAGGTTACGATTTCTGCCCAACCTAGAATGAACGGACTATAGTTACCGTTTGTTTCGTGGTATTTTAATTCGTGTGTATATATATTCATTGACTTGAAGCTTTAAGGGGGTAGTACTATCTTCTTTCTGGACCCCCTTATCCCTATGTTGAACGTATTAGTTATAAGGTTTTAAAACTTTCGTTCCGTTAGTTTGGAGATTTTGAGACCTTTTGACTCATTTTGTTTCCAATATTAAGACCTTTCGTGCCCTTTAGCTGTAGAACTTTTCCTGGCGAGCGATAGCGAGTCTCTAATTTTAGAAGGAACCGGCCTTCGGCCAGGACATTTTTCTACCGAAAAATGTACAAATTCATCTTGAAAGAGGGTCTAGGGGGTGTTTTTCTAAGCTTGATGGAGGTCTAGCGAGGAAACTCAAAAATGATTAATAAATATATTTATAGAGACCAAAAAAAAAGCACTACCCCCTTAAAGGCATGTCATTGATAGAGTTCTCTTCCTCATGTGGTGATTTTATTCCTTCCTTCAATTTGTCGTTGTACAGTAGATTTATCACATCAAGGTTCTTCTCTTTCTTCGTGTACTCATTGGGCAAGTGGAAAAGAACAGCGTTTATTGAAAGCCATTAATTCCAAAGTATGTTGTATTGTATTAACTTTGTGTAATTCCATCATTTAGAAATACTTCATTAGTATGTCGTAATTGTTGCTCCAAATCCTTTCAGAGACTCTAGATCATGCATATAATTGTACACACCAAAAAGGGAGTCAGTTTTGCTGGTATCAAGTTTCTCCAAACCCGACTTTTACAATTGCAACTAACTAGCTATGCTTGACTTACAGTGTGCTGGCTTAATAATCCAGAAAGGTTGATAGCCTCTGACGTCCTAACTAACTAACAAATGCATACAACGACCGTACACTCACCTAAAAGATAGTCAGTTTTGCTGGTATCGACTGCAGCCAAATCCGACTTGGTCCTGGCGAAGGAAGACGTGGCGCCAAGAGAGTCCTTGTGCTGGCGCCAGGCGTCAATGAGGTTGGTGGCGTTCTGGCGCCGGCATGCCCACTCTTTGGTGAAGGGGTCGTCGTCAGTCTCCGTGGCTTTGGCGTCAAAGTGTTGGTACCCGCCTCCCATCACCACCTGCGGGAAGTTAACCCGTTCAGTACCAGGGACGTCCTTTTCATTATATATTGGCAACTATTAGACGATTTTATTTAGGTTAGGAAGGACCTCTAGTAATAATAAGGCTTCAAACTATCTCCCCCTACCCTTTTAACTACCGCAGATCCTTCCCAAGCTGCATAATATCGTCTAGATATAGCTAGAACAAAATATAAGACACGTCGCTGGTACTCAAAGGGTCAAGAAAGAGTTTTTAGTTGTTCCCTGGACCTCCACAAGCTTGAAATTACACCCCCTAGATCACCTTTCAAGAAAAATGTGTACAATTTTCGGTAGAAACATTTCCCAGCCAGAGGCCGGTTCCTCTTGAATTACAGGCTCGCTATCGCTCACCAGGAAAAAGTCGACACCTAAATGGCATGGAAGGTCTTAAAATTGACAAATGGGGCGAAAGTTCTTAAAATCACCAAACTAATGGAGCACATGTCTTAAAATCTCAAAAGCAATGGGGCTAAACATGAGGGAGAAAGGGGTCCAGAACAAATCTCCCATCGGTCTCCGTGGCGTTGGCTTCGAAGTGTCCGTGGTCCAAGGGTTAATAATATGCACTAATTATACCGTGTATCATCAAATAATCAAACCCGACATTATGATATTGATAGACTTTGCCCCGCTCCTGATAAATACACCCAGTGGCAATATTTAGGTCTTACTCTTGGTTCTGTATGTATCATAAATAATATCATCGGTATATTGTGGGTGTGTGGGGAGGGTATATTATGTAAGTGTGTGTGTGTGGGGGGGGGGGGGGGTTATGTATATGTGTTTGTGTGGGGTTGGGGGTATACTCTATGTATGTGTGTGGGTGTGTGTATGTGTGTCAGTTAGTACTCACATTAATATACTTTCCCGGCTCATTATAGACCATCTGTGTAGCAATATCAATGAGGCCCTCACACTTGTTATACTCCGCCTGAGGGATGGTTTGGTCACACTCCCAGTCACGGTCGGCGGAGTGGCAGTAGGTGGCGGCGGGGGTGGCGTGGGTGATGCGGGTCGATGTTACTATACCTGAGACAATAATAATAATAATAATAATACAAATAATAAGACTAATAACTGTCATTAACATTTTAGAGAGGCAATAACTCTTGTGTTGATATATTAAACACCTGTCAATTAAGAGTTCCTGTCAGTCGAAGAAGTGTACAGTCTTATACCAAGTTATGTTCTTCGACATGCTCTTACATATAGTAGTAATATCAATGTGATTAAGGGGAGACTGGCCGTTTGTTTGGTCTACTAATTCATGTATTCATATATTTGTTTAGTTTCCTCCGTAGACCTCCATCAAGCTTAGAAAAACACCCCCTAGACCCCCCTTCAAGATAAATGTGTACTTTTTTCGGTAGAAAAATGTCCCGTCCGAAGGCCGAAGGCCGGTTCCTCTTAAAATTGCAGGCTTGCTATCGCTTGCCAGGAAATAATCGACACCTAAATGGCACGAAAGGTCTTAAAATTGACAAAGAAATGGGTCGAAAAGTGTTAAAATCGCCAAACTAATAGGCCGAACGTCTTATAATCTCAAAACTAGTGGGGCTAAACATTAGGGAGAAGTGGATCCAGAAAAACGGTCCGCTTCCCCTTAAGTTAAGAGTGTAGCTTATTTATAATCAGTTAATTGGACGTGGTGAAAGGCGTTCAATCATCATGTTTGTACAAAGCAAACCCCTTAACAAGACTGATGATGTGAAGGTCGATTTAGCTATCGAGTTACCTGCAAGTAAATAATTCAAACGAACATATATTTGTAATGTATATAAACTGATATCTATAGATTATTATATATATCCCACAGATGATTCCTAAACTGTATAAAATCGTCTGATGATAGCCAGAATAAACCGTCAAAATGCGTCATAATGTTCAAAGGGTTAGCGATGGAGTAACCACCTTGTTCTGCTCGTTGATGGAATAACAGTCCTGGTACACTCGGATACCATAGTTTCTAGCCCACTCATACACATTCGTACACTTCATCTATTTCTAGTTATGAAAACATATCTCTGGACACGAATTTATGAATAGAATGTTCTATAAATCTACTACAAAACTATATATACTCTTTATTGAAAAGCAAGTTCTATCCCAAAATCAATCCGGATAGTTATAATTGCATACAGATAAACATAGGGGGTCCTCGAATTATCCTGAGTGGGTTAGGGACTATGGTGTCCGAGTGTACCATCGGCCTAATAAGTGATGTCTCGGCGTCCTGAGCCCACTTAACAATAGAGTACACCTTATTCATCTCAGTGATGGAGGAACAGTCTCTCTCTACCCCCCCCCCCTCTCTCTCTCTCTCGCTCTCTCTCTCGCTCTCGCTCTCGCTCTCGCTCTCGCTCTCGCTCTCGCTCTCGCTCTCGCTCTCTCTCTCTCTCTCTCTCTCTCTCTCTCTCTCTCTCTCTCTCTCTCTCTCTCTCTCTCTCTCTCTCTCTCTCTCTCTCTCTCTCTCTCTCTCTCTCTCTCTCTCTCTCTCTCTCTCTCTCTCTCTCTCTCTCACACCTGTCTTCTTGCCGGCGTCCTGAGCCCACTTAACAATAGAGTTCACTTTATTGAGCTCATTGATGGAGGAACAGTCTTGATATACCACCGATCCGTCCACACCCAGGGTCTTGTATTTGGTCTTCACCCCTGTCAAATAGGCCGTGGCAGTGCTGGCGCTGTCTGATACTTGACGATCCACGTTATACGTCTGAAAATAAAAAAAGATGACCATATTACCAGTTTTGCTAAGGTGGCCTCCCAGAAGCTGGGTGTGCTCAACCGCCTCAAGGGGTTCTTTACCCCTGCACAGCTTCTTACTCTGCACAGGGGCACAGTGCGTCCTTGTATTGAGTATTGTTCACATGTGTGGGGAGGATCCTCTCGCGCAGCATTTCTAGACAAAGTAGAAAGGAAAGCCTTTTGTATCATTAACTCCCGTCCACTCCCCGAATCTCTGCAATCTCTCTCTCTCTCTCTCTTCGCCGCAATGTTGCATCTCTCTATTCTATCCCTACTACAATAATCAGTGTTCCTCAGAGCTCTCTCAGTGTATACCACCTCCTCTACGTAGGGTACGTAGTACCCGTCTTGCAACACAATCCCACCCCTACTTTGTGCAACTCTCCAACTCAAGAGTGAAACAATACTCGCAATATTTCTTCTATTCAACAGCTGAGCTCTGGAACTCTCTCCCTGAATACATCTTTCCCTCATCCTATGACTTAAATTGCTTCAAACTCAGTGTGTCCAGACATTTTGGCTCGAACATTCTTTGATTTTCGCCCTGTCACTCTTTTAACTCTGGGGGAGGCACTTGGCACAGGCAGTTTTGCCTTTTGTCTCCCTCATCCACATAGAACACAATAATGTACTTTAACCAGTGCAGTACCAGTGCCGTCTATTTCATTTTATGCTGGCTGATGTTACACGATTTTATTCAGTTCATGGAAGGCCTTCAGCAATTAACAGGCTTTGAAATATCATAAATAACCCTTTTTACTACCACAGATCCCTCCTAAGCTGCACAAAATCGTCTTAATAAAGCTAGAACTAAATAATAAAGACGGTACAGAAGGCGTTAATATTTCAAACTTTATTCTACATTCTCATCGAGGTTCCGGTATCTAGGCAAGCTGTACTTGAAGGGGTAGTGCTTGGTTTTTGGTCTAAGTATTTTTTTTTTTTTTTTTTTCGTATATATATATATGTTTGAGTTTCTTTGCTAGACTTCCATCAACCTTAAGAAAACGCCCCCTACAGTAGACCACCTTTCAAGATAAATTTGTAAATTTATCGGTAGAAAAATACCTCGGCCGAACGCCGGTTCCTTCTAAAATTACAGGCTCGCTATTGCTCGCCAGGAAAAAATCTACACCTAAATGGCACGAAAGGTCCTAATATTGACAAAGAAATGGGGCGAAAGGTCTCACAATCGTCAAACTAACGGAACGAACGTCATAAAATCTCAAAACTAATATGCTAAACATGAGGGGGAAGGGGGTCTAGAAAAAGCGAGTACAACCCTCTTAACTCTTCCAGCATTCGCTGACGCGTTTCTCATTACTAAACGATTGTATTCAGTTTCGGAAAGAGCTGCGGGAGGTAAAGTGTTGATGGAGATAATTATATTTGGCTTCATTAAGGGGAGTTTTTTAGTTTGGTCCCTAGATATCCTGCAAGCTTAAGATTACACCCCCTTGAGCCCCTTTCAAGATAAATTTGTACATTTTTCGGTAGAAAAATGTCCCGGCTGAAAGCCGGTTCCTCTTAAATTACAGGCTCGCTATCGCTCGCCAGGATAAAATCGACACCTAAATGACACGAAAGGTCTTAAAATTGATAGAAATGGGTTGAAAGTTCTTAAAATCGTCAAAATAATGGGGCGAACGTCTTAAAATTAGAAAAACAATGGGGTTAAACATGAGGGAGAAAGGAGTCAAGACAAAAATCCCTCAAGTGGAAATCTCCCCTTAACCCGTTCATTACCGGTGCCGTCCTTTTAACTTTATTATGGCTACAATTAGACCATTTTTATTCAGCTTAAAAAGGGCCTCCAGCTTTTAACAGGTTTCTAAATGATCTCATTTAACCCTTTTTACTACCACAGATCCTTCTTAAACTGCACAAAATCGTCTAAGTATAGCTAGAATCATATATAAAATACGTCGGCGGTACAGGCGTTAATGTATTAAGTCGGTGTCACACGAGCGATTTTTCCGTCAATTTTCCATGAGCAAGTTTTTCTGGTGATATTTCGGGATATTTTTGCATCGGAATCGGAAACTAGATCGAAGGTAGATTATGTTAGCTAGTTTAATTCTTATGGATCTTGTATTTTGAAGCTGCCAGACTAAAATTGCCCGTAAAAATTGACGGAAAAATCGCTCGTGTGACACCGGCTTAAATACCCTTCCAAAGTACCATACACTCTTCTAATCTTCGTCATAATAGAAGTAGAATGAGGTAAATCAATAGTGATGGGGTTAACATGACCCAACCACATCAGTCTAATTATGTTACCCAACGTTGAGGGAGCCCACCTCGCTTTTTTTTTTTCTCTTTCTCTCACTCTCGCTTTGGTTTGTATCCATTCGGCCCCAATCAGCCTACTGTTTTAAGACGTTTACCCCCATCCAGGTGTCAATATTTTCCTGGCGAGCAGTAGCGAACCAGCATATATATATTTGTGTTTTGACAGCAAGCTAAATTTGTACATTTTTCGATAGAGAAATTTCTCCGGCGAAGCCGGATTTCTCCATACAATGATGGCTCGCTATCGCTCGCCAGGAAGAAATCGACACCTGGATGGGAATATAAGTCTTAAACCAGTTAGCTGAATGGGGCCGAATGGATACAAGCCAGGGAAAGAGAGAAAGATACAAAAAAGCCGGTTACCCAACGTTAATACTCGGCTACAACTGCTGTGTCTGGGCTGTCTGGCCAACCACATTTACTTCATTGTTTAAATACCCATATTATGTGTACCGTAATTGGTCTGACCATACACCGTCTAGCACATTAAATACCCATACGGTAATTGGTCTGACCATACACCGTCTAGCACATTAAATACCCATATGGTAATTGGTCTGACCATACACGTCTATCACATTAAATACCCATATGGTAATTGGTCTGACCATACACCGTCTATCACATTAAATACCCATATGGTAATTGGTCTGACCATACACCGTCTATCACATTAAATACCCATATGGTAATTGGTCTGACCATACACCGTCTATCACATTAAATACCCATATGGTAATTGGTCTGACCATACACCGTCTATCACATTAAATACCCATATGGTAATTGGTCTGACCATACACCGTCTATCACATTAAATACCCATATGGTAATTGGTCTGACCATACACCGTCTATCACATTAAATACCCATATGGTAATTGGTCTGACCATACACCGTCTAGCACATTAAATACCCATATGGTAATTGGTCTGACCATACACCGTCTATCACATTAAATACCCATATGGTAATTGGTCTGACCATACACCGTCTAGTACACATATCTGGGACAACGAGGGGAGAGAGAGAGAGAGACGGAGAGAGAGAGAGAGAGAGAGAGAGAGAGAGACGGAGAGAGAGAGAGAGAGAAGGCGTTACGAGGAATAGTTAGTATCTCGGGAGACCTTGCGGTCCATTCCGAAGAGATACTCGAAGTGGAAGGAGAGAGACTGGTTAGTGCACTACACTCTTTACAGAGTGTGCAAAATAATATCTACTCTCTTCTTGAACTGCTCTACTGAATAACTATTTACAACTTCGGAGGGAAGTTTGTTCCAGGTAGAACATTATCTGATATGTGAAAAAGATTCCACAAATACTAGTGCTGAACCTTTTCAATTCTAATTTCCAGCCATGGTTTTGTGTTGTATTCATATTGAGGCTAACCATTTTGCTGTAATCCACATTGTCAAACCCATGAAGAAAAACACCCCCTCAAGACCTTCCTTCAAGATAAATTTGTAAATTTTTCGATAGAAAAATTTCCCGGCTGAAGGCCGATTACTCTTGAACTTACTTTTGAACAGTACAAGCAGAATGAGTCACAGTTGAGAAGTCCACCAATCCCAATCTAATCTGCAACCCCTTGGAGATTATGACCTACCTTGAAAGTGAAGGGGGGGAGATGGGGCGTTTTTCTGGTCCCCTTTCTCCCTCGTGTTTATGCCTCATTTGTTTTGAGATTACAAGACGTTCGGCCCATTAGTTTGGCGATTATAACACCTTTCGCTCCATTTCGTTGTGAATTTTAAGACCTTTCGTGTCATTTAAGTGTTGATGTTTTCCTGGCGAGCGATAGCGAGCCTGAAATTTGAAGAGGAATCTGCCGGGACATTTTTTACCGAAAACCGTATAAATTTATCTTGAAAGGGGGTTGAGGGGGTGTTTTTCTAAGCTTGATGGAGGTCTAGCGATGAAACTAAGAAATATAGGAATGAATGAATTAATAGAAGAAAATAAAGCCCATCTCCCCTTAATTCCTGGTTCTTCCCTTTCTCGCACAAACATTAGTGTGGTTGGGTCCAGTATTCGATAAATGGATATTAATCATAGTCATGTACTTAAGGGGAGGTATTTAGTTTGTTCCCTAGACCTCCATCAAGCTTAAAATTACACCCCCTTGAGTCCTTTTCAAGATAAATTTGTACATTTTTCGGTAGAAAAAATTCCCGGCCGAAGGCCGGTTCGTCTTAAATTACAGGCTCGCTATCGCTCGCCAGGATAAAATCGACACCTGAATGGCACGAAAGGTCTTAATATGGGGTGAAAGTTCTTAAAATCGCTAAACTAATGGGGCAAACGTTTTATATCATCAAAAGCAATGGGGCTAAACATGAGGGAGAAAGGGGTCAAGAAAAAAATCCCTCAAGTGGAGATCTCCCCTTAATCCCTTATTGTCTTGGTGGTATAATGGTTAAAGCGTGTAAGTTCTGAATGTGGTGTCCTGTGTTCGAATCCCCCGGAGGATCAAACGTTTTCGTTAATTTCACTGGGAGTTATTGGTGTAAGGAACGATATTCATTAATACATTATTAGACGAGTTTATTCAGTTTGCGAAGAACTTGTGGGAGCTAGAAAGTTAATCGAGATATTTTTTTACCCCTTTGATTCCTAGAGATTCTTCCTAGATTGCATAAAATCGTCTATTGATATCCATAATAAAGTGTTAAAAGCATCTATCTTATACTGAAAGATATAAAATCGAGCCGAACGAAATGTTATTGGTATCATGTGCTATATTACGATAATAAAGGTACAATCGTGCTAATAAGTGATGTCTCGGCACCAAGTATGTTTTGATTTCAATAATTGGTATCAGCAATATCTAAGCTTCATTTCTTCATCTCAAGTGAAATATACAAACATGTTCCTACACTTACCCACCCTATTCAACATCTGACAGACATTAATACAGCACAGAGCGAGCCAAACGTAATGACAGCTGGACCATGACTTATTATCGCGACTGTACCGGTATCGAACTTTCAGCCGCAACATGTCCAGACACGTCTGCGTTTGGGATATAATTTACACATTATATTTTGTGACTCCTTAACTTTGACATTTCCTTTGCATTTTGAATAATATCATCTGGGGTTAACCCGTTCAGTACCGTTGACATCCCTTTAATTATCTTCTGGCAATTATTAGACGATTTTATTCAGCGTAGGAAGGACCTCTAGTAATAATGAGGCTTCAGACTATCTCAACCAAACCTTTTAGCTACCCCTGATCCTGCTTAAGCTGCATAATGTCTTCTAAATATACCTAGTATATAATACAACTCCCGTCGCTGGTACTCAAAGGGTTAAGTAGAATGAAGTAATATGCTCGTCAACAGAGTGTAAATACGAGGGCGAAATCACCCTACGTTTTTTACTAGCAATTTTCGATCGATTCTCTCTCTCTCTCTCTCTCTCTCTCTCTGTCTCTCTCTCTCTCTCTGTCTGTCTGTCTGTCTGTCTGTCTGTCTGTCTGTCTGTCTGTCTGTCTGTCTGTCTGTCACTCACTCACTCACTCACTCACTCACTCACTCACTCACTCACTCACTCACTCACTCACCCTCTCTCTCTCTCTCTCTCTCTCTCTCTCTCTCTCTCTCTCTCTCCATCTTCCTAATCCTGCCACGGATATTAGTTCTAGGGCAGTAGTTCCCTTTCCAATGTTCCCTTACCCACTCTAAACCACTGTTTGGACACTTGATCCTCAGTGTTTTGGAGGACAAGCAGCCTAGAAGGGTCACTAGACCTGTTGTTGCTTGATTTCCTTTGTACTCCAGCACATACTGTATATATAACACGTTCCCCAAAACATCATAATATATACCCGCAGTATCACCTATAAAGATAAGACGAGGAGGGGTGGTGGTGGTGCGATGCGTCAAGTATATAGATTATCTTAACAAGCCCCTCGGGGGGTAAACATAACACCCGAAACCACTTGATCCCCATGTTCCTTATCTACAGCGGCACCGTTATGTTAGTGGGAGTCGTGTACTCAATTACCCCCTTCTGTACCGGCGACGTCCTTTAAGGGGGGTGACCTGCTTTTAGTTATTTCTGTCCTTTTCTCTCTTACTCTGGCTTGTATCCATTCGTCCCCATTCAGCCAACTATTTTAAGACTTTTATCCCCATCTAGGTGTCGATTTCTTCCTGGCGAGCGAGAGCGAGCCAGCATTATATGAAGAAATCCGGCTTCGCCGGAGAAATTTTTCTATCGAAACATTTACAAATTTAGCCTGCTGTTAAACAAAAATTAAAAATATGCTGGCTCGCTACCGCTCACCAGTAAAAAATTGACACCTGGATGAGGATAAAAGTCTTAAAACAGTAGGCTGAATGGGGCCAAATGGATACAAGCCAGAGAAAGAGAGAAAAGGACAGAAAAAAAAGCAGGTCACCCCCCTTCAACTTTATTTTGGCTACTATTACACGATTGCATTCCGTTTGGAAAGAGCCTCTAATAACTAACAGGCTTTGAACTATCTCCCTTAAGGGGAGGTTTTTAGTGTGTTTCCTAGACTTCCATCAAGCTTGAAGTTACACCCCCGTGATAAATCAAGATAAATTTGTAAATTTTTCGGTAGAAAAATTTCCCGGCCGAAGGCCGGTTCCTCTTAAATTACAGGCTCGCTATCGCTCGCCAGGAAAAAATTGACACCTAAATGGGACGAAAGGTCTTAAAAGTTACATAAATGGGGTGAAAGTTCTTAAAATCGCCAAAATAATGGGGCGAACGTCTTAAAATCTCAAAAGCAATGGGGCTAAACATGAGGGAGAAAGGGGTAAAGAAAAAAAAATCCCTCAAGTGGAAATCTCCCCTTAACCTTTTTATTACCTCAAGTCTTTCTTATACTGCACACATCGTCTAAATATAGTTAGAACTAGCAGGGGTACCCGGCGTTGCCCGGGTAATAATACTGTACCACCATAATCACCATCACTACTACCATAATCACCATCATCAATCACTACTACCACAATCATCGCAATACTACTACTACCATAATCACCGGCCTCGACCTCCCTGTTCCTCATTAAACGGCGACCTCGATTCGGCCGTTAAATGACCTCCGATTTTGGATCTGACCTCATCCGTACCCCATTTTGGGGGGCTGCGAACAACTTTCGTTCCATACACCTTTTCGATCGGA
Organism: Paralithodes platypus; assembly: GCA_032716605.1. NCBI lineage: Eukaryota > Metazoa > Arthropoda > Malacostraca > Decapoda > Lithodidae > Paralithodes > Paralithodes platypus. Next base: position 4,537,797 of record CM064548.1, on the reverse strand, counting down.
GGCCTCCTGCCCCAAACGGCCATTTTTTTCATTTTTGTTTTGTCATTATTTTTTTTCAATTTCGGCCTCGAAACGACCTCCGATCGTGGCCTCGCCCCCTCTATGACCTGACCCAGGTCAGTTTACACCCACATGCAAAGATTCAGCTCCCCAGGTCCAAAACTGCGGCCGCCTATTACGAACGCACAGACAGACAAACAGACAGACACACGAACTGATTTAATAATATAGATAGATAACATTTATAAAACACGTCACCGGTACGGAAGGGGTTAATACTTTCTTATAACTGTGTTGGTGGTGTAATGGCTTAGATGCTTATGTTCTGGGTGTGGTGTCCCGAGTTCGAATCCCATATGCTTTCATTAGTTTATTCAAGTATATTGGGGTTTATAATGAATGATTAATGTTAAGAACGGGTGTGTTACTTATTGTATGGAGATGTTATGTTATTTTTGGCTCTATCTATTTATTCAATCATATAGTTTTAAGTTTCCTCGCTGGGTCGTCATCAAGTTTTAAAAAACACCCTCAAGACCATAATCACCGGCCTGGACCTCCCTGTGCCTCATTAAACGGCGACCTAGATACATTTGTACATTTTTCGGTAGAAACATGTCTTGGCCGAAGGCCGGTTCCTCCTAAAATTGCAGACTCGCTACTGCTCGCCAGGAAAAAAATCGACACCTAAATGGCAGGAAAGGTCTTAAATTCTTATTATTGATAACAAAGAAGCGAAAGGTTTTACAAACGTCAAACTAATGAGGTAAACGTCCTAAAATCTCATAACTATTGGTGCAAATCATGAGGGAGAAGGGGGTCCAGAAAAACCTAATACTTGCCCTTAATTACAAGGTACCGGTAGTGTTGTTAATTAGTGAGGGTGTAGCTTTTATTATGTTGTCTATGTGTATGAAGGAGACAAAAGGCAAAGCTGACTGTAACGAGTGTCTCCCCCAAAGTTGAAGGCGTGATATTCGCTATTTTAAACGTTGTGTGTGTGTGTGTGTGTTGGAAAGAAGTGTGGTGTGAAATGTAAAGGCGGAGGAGGCGTTTGTGAGAGCTAGCTGGATTACCCTCTGTTTAGGACTTTAGGTGAGACACAAATAGAAACAGTGAGGTCAGCCAGACAAATGAAACAGGAGTGCCAGCAACTCTTTATCACCCTGTCCATGAGGCCTCCCCTGAGTATTGCCCTGCTCGATTGGTTGCATTTATGAGGTAATTTTGTTTATTAAGAGGTTAATTATATATAGCCTATATAATATTTGTTGTTTGTTTTTGTTGTTTTTTGGGGGAGGGGACTATCATTGTATTGTTTTTAATTAATATATAACGTTATTCATTGTTGAGGGGTCATGTTAATTACTGAGGTATTGTTTTTCATTTTGAGGTAGTGTTATTAAATATTTGAGTTAATATTCTTAATTAGGAGGTAGTGTAGTTAATCTATGAGGTGTTGTTTATATTTAATATCTACGCAGTGCTTTTCATTATTGAGGTAGATTTCGAAGATAGTGAGAAAGGTTATAATATACTGTATATTTGTTTTTAAATGACCAGGGTAGTGCTTTTAAATAACATCTAAAATATAATAATTGTGGAGATGTTTTATTTATGAGGTAGTGCATTATTTTTTAGAGTAATTTTTATCTCGAGTTTGTGGTTTTTATTAGATTTATTTTTAAATAATCAAAGATTTTATTATTGAGGTAGTATTTTGTGTAATGTGTATGAAGGAGACAAAAGGCAGGCTGCCTATAACGAGTGTCTCCCAAAGCCAAACGAGTGACAGAGCCAAAGTCAAAGTACGTTGGGGTTAAAATGCTTGGACACACGAAGTTCAACGCAATTCAAGTCATTGGATGAAGGAAAGATTGATTGAGGGAGAGAGTTCCAGAGATCCTTTGTTGAGTAAAAGAATGACTGATATTTTTTTTAATTTTTGGGTTGGAGAGCTGGACAGAATAGGACTGGGATTGTGTTGAAAGGTGTGTGCCTCCCACTCTCCGTAACAGAGGAGGTATGCACTGAGAAAGCTCTCATGAACAGTGATTGTTGTCATAGCGATAATAGTGTAGAAAAAGATTGTAAGGAATTAGTAAGAGGTGGTGAGTTGATAAGACGAATGCTTTGGACTCTTTCGAACAATACTCGATACATGGGAACTGTTTGACGATTTTAAAACCTATCGTCCCATTTTTTTGTCAATATTTTTTCCTGGCGAGCGGTAGCGAGCCTGTAATTTTAAGAGGAATCGGCCTTGGGCCGGGAAATTTTTCTACCGAAAAATGTACCAATTTATCTTAGGGTGTTTGTTTAAAGCTTGATGGAAACCTAGCGAGGAAACTAAACAATAACTGAATGAATAAATAGATAGACCCCAAAATACCATAACGTCTCCATAACCTAACTCAAGGTTTATGAAACTTATGGTACAGTTGCCTTCCGGTCCACGTGGCCACGGTTGGTCAGGCTAGGGTCACATCCTTCACACTACTTGGTTTGATGAGACCATATTGTATTGTAAAATCTGGCGGAAGTACACATTGTTAAGGGAAGGGGGGGGGGTATTTATTTTCTCATTTATGTATGTTTTTAATATTATTATTATATATTTTTGTTTAGTTTCCTCCCTAGACCTCCATCAAGCTTAAATATACACCCTACCAAGATTTGTATTTACTTTCTCGATAGAAAAATGTTCCGGCCGTAGGCCGGAACATTCGGTAGGCCATTCGGTCCCATTCAGCCAACTGTTTTAAGGGGATAGTGGCTGTTAGTTTGGTCTTTATATTCATGTACCGGTATTCATATATTTTGGTCTATATATTCATGTACCGGTATTCATATATTTTGGTCTTTATATTCATGTACCGGTATTCATATATTTTTTAGTTTCATTGCTAGACCCCCCCTTCAAGATAAATCTGTAAATTTTTCGGTAGAAAAGTTTCCCGGCAGAAGGCCGGTTTCTCTTAAAATTCCAGGCTTGCTATCGCTCGCCTGGAAAAAATCGACACCTAAATGGCATGAAAGGTCTTAAAAATAACAATGAAATGGGGCGAAGGGTGATAAACCGCCAAACTAATAGCGCAAACGTCTTATAATCTCAAAACAAATGGGCTAAGCATGAAAGAGAAGGGGGTCCATCTCCCCTTAACCCTTTCACGCATATGACGCGTTTTTGAGCCTATTGGGGATACTTAAAAACCTTTGTTACCATCAGGGGTATTTATAAACCTTTAGTTTAGTTACTTCAACCTCTGCAGTTGTCTTTGAGTTAGCTGTGGACAGAAAACTAATTTTGGAGAGGTAATTATAAGAGTGAGATAACTATTTATTATTGCTAATCTGGTAACCTCTGCGTCATAAAAGCGTGAAAGGGTTTAGGAACTCGGTTATGGCGGTGGTTTTGAATAGTCTCTTGAACATATATCATAAATCATGTTATATATCATAAGTCATGTTGTCACACCCTCATAACACGTGTACCAGATTTATATGTTGGTTACTGTACATTATGTGTGTGTGTGTGTGTGTGTGTGTGTGGAATGATGAGAGCGGCTCGCTTGGTGTAGTGACTAGCGTCTCGGACTTCCAACCAGAAGGCCCGGGTTCGCGCCCACGCTCGGCGCATTAAAGATTTTTCACAAGCACTGAGTCGTTACCATCCCTCATGAGCAAAGGGATGGGGTAGTAGTACAGGACCCCAATGGAAATACGCCTAATCGGCCTTATTGAGCTATCCTTAGCTAGCTTAGCATGCGCTAGCTTTAAGAACTATTATTATTATTATTATTATTATCCTTTGTGTAAAATAAACGTGTGTGTGTGTATGTGTGTGTAATGTATGTAAGTATTTATAAGTGTATTGTAATTGTGTTCGTGTCTGTGTATGTATAATATGTGCACGTGTGTGTACCTGTGTATGTATGACAGTATGTTACTCAGTTACCGTACTTGTTCGTCAAGGGGAATCCACGCAATGCGAGCTAAGCTCATTATTATCGCGCCTCCTTAACTGGGAATGTATTGCGTGAAATGCATGTTAAGTGTTTTATGTACTGTTGGAATGGCTGTGGATGTGTGTGTAGTCTGTATTTTAGCCAATTGGCGACATCGGAAACGAAGGCTTAGGGTGGATCTGTATGGTACCATTCTCACTATAGACGGTACCGTCTCGCCCGAAGGCTTAGGTAGCCATCAGCTTAGGTGAACCATATGATACCCATCTCGCCTTGTACCATTTTTGCCAACCCCAGATGGGACGTCACAACATCGTCCACTTATTCCAGGTACCTATTTACAGCTAGGTGAACTGAGGCTAACACATGTGTATGTGTATGTGTGTGTACTTAAAGTGAGAGAGTGTGTCTGGGTCAGCACTTTGTATGGAGCTAGGTTGGCACTTGCGACACACTCTGACGCTGACTAGATATCCTATTGCTTACTAAACAGGCAAAGAAATGCAATGCACTGCAAAACCGAAAGAGCTTTGCAGGCAGTACAGAATATGATGACAGCAATGCAATATGAAGCTTATAAGCAAAGGATACCGCAACAAATACTACATTAAGGGGAGATTTCCACTTGAGGGATTTTTTTCTGGAACCCTTTCTCCCTCATGTTTAGCCCCATTGCTTTTGACATTTTAAGACGTTCGCCCCATTTCTGTCAATTTTAAGACCTTTCATGCAATTTGGGTGTATTTTTTTCTGGCGAGCGATAGCGAGCCTGTAATTTAAAAGGAAGCGGCCTTTGGCCGGGACATTTTTCTACCGAAAAATGTACACATTTGTCTTGAAAGGGGGCCTAGAGGGTGTAATTTTAAGCTTGATGGAGGTCTAGGGAACTAACTAAAAACCTCCCCTTAATCATTAAGGGGAGATTGGCGTATTTTCTATAAAAATAAATAAATAAATAAATAAAAATAAATACACAATTATATAAAACAAAAAATACATAATTTCTGGCTACCTATTTGGAAAAGGGCATACAGTGTATCTTATAGTTATACTGTCAAGGCACATTATTACCTTAGAGAGACCAACATGAGGGAAGGTCTCAAACGAATTTTTTTTTTCACGATTTCTGTCCTAGCTATTTGGAAGAGGGTATAGTGTATCTTATATATTGTTACGCCACATTAACTTAGAGAGACCAACATGCGGGAAGTTAAAACAAATCTATAAATACATGTTTATATAAAATGTTAACGATTTCTGTCCTAGCTATTTGGAAGAGGGTATAGTGTATCTTATATATTGTCACATTACCTTAGACTCAGAGGGACCTACCTACCTATGTTCACCTATGTGGAGTTCGCCACTCTTGCTAGTGGCACCGAAGAGCGCACCGCCCTTCGTTGTTGTTTGAGAATTGGTGCAGCAGACTATTCGAAGAGGTGGAGCGCACCCTTGTGAAGATGGGCTCGTCTGGCACTTTTTGTAGTTCGACATCGAGAGCTCGCTTGAAGCTGTCTAACGAGACACCTCTCATGTCTCTTACTCGCCGCGGGAGTTTGTTGAAGAGACGTGCTCCTCTATGTGATAACCAGCCCTCTCGCAGAGAGCCCATAGCACCCCGATTTTTCATCTTGGGGATATCGCATTCCCAGCCTCTCCTATCACTGAACTTCATTGCTATTGGGGTATGTAGATTTGGTACAAAACCCTCTGCGATTTTCCACGTATATATTAAGTATCGTTCCCTTCTACGTTCCAACATGAGGGAAGCGCTCTCGCTCTCGCTCTCGCTCTCTCTCTCTCTCTCTTTTTTTCTCTTTCTCTAAAAAAAAAAAAAAATCACGATTTCTGGCCTACCAATTTGGAACAGCGCATAGTGCTTCTTATTATTTCGTCACATTATCTTAGAGAAACCAACATGAGGGAAGTTCTAGACAAACAAAAAAATAATAAACAAAAACAAAATAAATAAATACGAATAATAGATAAATACAACAAAAATTCACGATCTCTGGCCTACCTATTTGGAAAAGGGTATAGTGTATCTTATAAATCATCACATTACCTTAGAAAGCCCAACATGTGGGAAGTTTTCAAAGAACAGACTGCCTTCCTCCCCGCCCCTGCCCTCCAGTTGACCCTTGTAGATCCTGGCGGCGGTGAGGGTGGGGATGCTCATGCCGTCACCGAGGAAGAGGATCACGTTCTTGGCCACCTTCTTGTTGTGGCTGATCCGCTCTGCTCGCTTGATCTCCTCGAGGGCCAGGTCGTTCCAGTAGGCCTTATCTGCGGGGGTTTAGATAGTTGATAGTTAGGTACATTGATGGTTATTGATAGGTAGATATCCTAGGTAGCTTAGCTATTTTAGTGGGGGTAGATAGTTAGGTGCTATCGGCGGCAAAAGTCCTGTCGCCTACCCTGCCTAACAGCCCTAACCCCTTCTCTCCCCATCACACTATGTCCTCACAACCACAGACCTCACAGTGTACCATCTGGTGGTAGGATTATGCACGTTTTGTACACCTAACAGTTTCGAGTATAATTATGCATGTCGTGGGTCACAGTGAGGCAGGAGGGGCGTCAGGACTTTAGCCGCCGACTATACATTGATGGTTAGATAGGCATGTTAGTTATTTTAGTTGGTGTAGATAGTTAGATAAATTGATGGTTAGATAGGTAGATAGAAAGATAAAGACCGTTAGATATTTTAGTAGGGGTAGATAGGTCAATTGATGGTTAGATAGGGAGATAGAAAAATGAAGAGACGTTTAGTTATTTTAGTAGGGGTAGATAGTTATGTATATTGATAGTTAGATTGGGAGATGCAAAGATACAGCTAATTAATATGTATGTGGAAGGTGGTATAGTGGCAGATATTCTGAGAGAGAGAGGTTTCTATCTTCGTTAGAGTGAGTTTGTTCAAGTAGCTCTTGATCGGATGAGGACAAGAGATGGAGGGCCTTAGTTGTCTGTTGCAATGAGAGAGGGGGGGGGGGGGGGGAGACGAGTATTCCTACAATCAAGACTCTCTCAGGAATAATATAATTAATGTTCTCTTAACTCTCATACATGGTGCATATAAATACAGTATGTGTCAATCATTCATAAATAATCAAGTTTTTATTAATTTCACTCCAACATAGAAATACAGAAATCTTGTATTACCTTTCTTAACCACCTCTGTACCGGCGACGTTTTTTTTTTTTTTTTTTTTTTTTTTATTATATTCCAGCTCTATTTAGACGATTTTGTGCAGCTTAAGAAGGGTCTGTGGTACTAAAAAGGGTTAAGGGGAGGTTTTTAGTGTGTATCCTAGACTTCCATCAAGCTTGAAGTTACACCCCCATGACCCCTTTCAAGATAAGTTTGTAAATTTTTCGGTAGAAAAATTTCCCGGCCGAAGGCCGGTTCCTCTTAAATTACAGGCTCGCTATCGCTCGCCAGGAAAAAATCGACACCTAAATGGGACGGAAGATCTTAAAAGTGACATAAATGGGGTGAAAATTCTTAAAATCGCCAAAATAATGTGGCGAACGTCTTAAAATCTCAAAAGCAATGGGGCTAAACATGAAGGGAGAAAGGGGTAAAGAAAAAATCCCTCAAGTGGAAATCTCCCCTTAATTGAGATAGTTCGAAACCTGTTGATTGCTGGAGGCCTTTTTAAAACTTAATAAAATAATGTAATAGTTGAATTGAATTGAATTGCCACTTTGTATTTAGCCAGTAGAACATATACACATGATAATCATAATACAAAATTAACATTACATTACATAGTAGCCGGCATAAAGTTAAACGGGCGGCACCGGTACTGAACGGGTTAAAGGGAGGTTTGTAGTTTGCTCCCCAGGCCTCCATTGTACACATTTATTTCAAAGGTGGTTTGGGCGGGTATTTCGTAAAGCTTGATAGAGGAAATCTTGGGAGGAAACTAAGCATAATAGATAAATAAATATATGAACACAAAATTGTAATAAATACAAATCTGCCCTTAAATAGGTAGAGTATTGTGGCCACTTTAATTACCACTTTCATACCCATAATATTAAAGTGGACTGAAAGGGTTAAATATTGCCACCATCACCTTAAGAGGAGATGGGTCGTTTTTTTGGTCCCCTTTCTCCCTCGTGTTAAGCCCCGTTTGTTTTGAGATGTTATGACGATCGGCCCATTATTTTGGCGACTCTTAACACCTTTCGCCCCATTTCGTTGTAAATTTTAAGACACTTCGTGCAATTTAGGTTTCTATTTTTTCCTGGCAAGCGATAGCGAGCCTGTATTTCCAAGAGGAATCAGCCTTCGGCCGGGTAATTTTTCTACCGAAAAATTTACAAATTGATATTGAAAGGGGGTCTAGGTGTTTTTCTAAGCTTGATGGAGGTCTAGCGAGGAAACTAAAAAATATATAAATATATGAATTAATAGACCAACAATCCAGCCACTAGCCTCTTAAGACCCTGTTATCTTCTGTGATAGGGGAATTACCTGATAACACTAAATCTGAGGAAAATGTGATCCCTAAATTACCGACAGTGTACATGTTGTTATATATCGGTACACACACACACACACACACACACTCATACTCACACACACACGCGCGCACACACACACACACACACACACACACGCGCGCGCGCACACACACACTCATACTCACACACGCGCACACACTCATACTCACTCACTCACTCACAAACACACACACACACACACACACACTCACTCACACACACACACGCGCACACTCTCACACACACACACACGCGCACACTCTCACACACACACACGCGCACACTCTCACACACACATTCCGATTTTATTTAAAAAAAAAAATAGTAAAAAATAAATATAAAACATAACTTTCTTTACTTTCTAGATTTTGTTGATAATATTTTTGTGGTGCAGTTATTACGTCAAACTAGAACCTGCAGCTAAATATGTTAGTATTACGGCACCTTAATTCAACATTAACCACTCGGCCCAATTAGTTCCAATTCAATGGGTCAGACTAATTCATATATATCTGTTCTCCATTTTGGTTACATTGCAATTGCATTTCTACATATTATTCTAACGTAGTAGTAGATCCTCTAATTCAGCTTAGGAAGGATTTGTGGAAGTCTGAGAGCTGAGCAAAATCGCATGGTTATTCAGAATATAGCTTCCATTTTGTGTCATCGAATTTAATTTGTATTTCATGAATGGCGGAGACTATAAATATGATAAATACAACTAAATACAAAGCTACACGAATATTATATTTGTAATAATAATGACAATAAAAAACAAACTTTGATCATCATATTCATAAACCTACAAACCATAGAAGATAACTCGATTATACGTTCAAGGTTATCTGTGTATGGAGTTGCTGTGGTAAGTGGTAGTCTTTTCAGAAATATATATAAATGACGTAAGATAGGGGTAGGGGTTGAACATTTAGGCTTAGGGGGGATGGTTCACTTTTTGGGGTATTTTTGCATGTATTCATTATTTTTTCTAGTTTCCTCACTAGACCTCCATCAAAAAAAACAAAAACAAAAAAAACAAAAAAAAAACATTAGATCCCCCTTCTAGATTAATTTGTACATTTTTCGGTAGAAAAAATTTCCGGCCGAAGGCCGGTTCTTCCAACATTACAGAGTCACTATCGTTTGCCAGGGGAAAAAAATCGACACCTAAATAGCACGAAAGGTCTAAATATTGACGAAAAAATGGGGCGAAAGGTCTTAAAATCGACTAACTAATGGGGCAAACATCTTAACATCTGAAAACTAATGGGGCTCAACATGAGGGAGAAAGTGGTCCAGAAAACCGGCCCATCTACACTGTGAAACTACACTGAAAATCAATAGAATAAAATGGGGTATGAAATGAGTGTATACAATAATTATATATGTATGATGATAGTGGCACCCTTCCTAATGCAATTAATATGTTATTATGTACCTTCCAACAACCAACTATACTCCTAAAATCGATTAATGAAATTTACAAACACATGTGGCAGTCCGTGGATTCGAATCCAGGATGCTCACACCGAAAATCAACAATTAAAATAGTCTAATGATTAGCCAGAACACGGAAAACAAATGCGTAATCGGAACCTTGAAAGGGTTAATCAGAAGTGTTGGTTGTACAGCAGCAAATGATAAATAAGGGAATACATTAAATCACATCCAAGGAAAACAAAACAAGTGGTAGTATCTTATGTAGGTGTGTACTGCTGCGATGATAGTGTCTTGGTGAAGTTAGGTAATACTAGTTAAGGGGAGGCCGACCGTTTTTCTGGACCCCCTTCTCCCTAATGTTTAGCACCCACTAGTTTTGAGATTATAAGACGTTCGCCCCCTTAGTTTGGCGATTTTAACACCTTTCGCCCAATTTCGTTGTCAATTTTATGACCTTTTGTGCCATTTAGGTGTCTATTATTTCTTGGCGAGCGAAAGCGAGCCTGCAATTTTAAGAGGAACCGGCCTCCGGCCGTGAAATTTTTCTACCGAAAAATGTACAAATTTATCTTGAAGTCTACGGGGTGTTTTTCTAAGCTTGATGGAGGTCTAGGGAGGAAACTAAACAAATATATGAATATGTGAAATAATAGACCAAACAAAAGGCCAGTCTCCCCTTAAACTGGGAGGGTATTTGGGACTCGTTTACTAGACGAAGGTAAAGTTAGAAATGTGAAGTACAGCAGAAGTGGTAGGTAGTATCTTATATAGGTGTACTGCGATGTTAACTGTGTCTTGGTGGAAGTTAGGTAATATGAAGTACAGCACAAGTGGTAGGTAGTATCTTATATAGGTGTACTGCGATGTTAACTGTGTCTTGGTGGAAGTTAGGTAATATGAAGTACAGCACAAGTGGTAGGTAGTATCTTATATAGGTGTACTGCGATGTTAACGGTGTCTTGGTGGAAGTTAGGTAATATGAAGTACAGCACAAGTGGTAGGTAGTATCTTATATAGGTGTACTGCGATGTTAACGGTGTCTTGGTGGAAGTAGGTAATATGAAGTACAGCACAAGTGGTAGGTAGTATCTTATATAGGTGTACTGCGATGTTAACGGTGTCTTGGTGGAAGTTAGGTAATATGAAGTACAGCACAAGTGGTAGGTAGTATCTTATATAGGTGTACTGCGATGTTAACGGTGTCTTGGTGGAAGTTAGGTAATATGAAGTACAGCACAAGTGGTAGGTAGTATCTTATATAGGTGTACTGCGATGTTAACGGTGTCTTGGGTGGAAGTTAGGTAATAATAGGTTAACCAATACAGGGCCAGCCAAGGAGGGTATTTGGCACTATTGTACAGTATGTCTATAGGATATGTTATTGTTGTTGTTGTTATTGGCACCTTCTCTAATCTAGTTAAGGGGAGGCAGACCGTTTTTCTGGACCCCCTTCTCTCTAATGTTTAGCCCCACTAGTTTTGAGATTATATTAAGACGTTCGGCGATTTTAACACCTTTCGCCCCATTTCGTTGTCAATTTTAAGACCTTTCGTGCCATTTAGGTGTCGATTACTTCCTGGCGAGCGATAGCGAGCCTGCAATTTTAAGAGGAATCGGCCTTCGGCCGGGACATTTTTCTACCGAAAAATTTACAAATTTATCTTGAAGGGGGGTCTAAGGGGTGTTTTTCTAAGCTTGATGGAGATCTAGGGAGGAAACTAAAAAAATATATGAATACATGAATTAATAGACCAAAACAAACGGCCAGCCTCCCCTTAAACAAATACAGGGCCAGCCAAGGAGGGTATTTGGCACTACTGTATGTCTATAGGATGTGTTGTTGTTGTTGTTGTTGTTGTTGTTGTTGTGGTTGTGGTTGTGGTTGTGGTTGTTGTGGTTGTGGTTGTTGTTGTTACCTTCTCTAATCCTAGTGAAATGCCTGATCTTCTTTTCTCTTTAATTAGCTTTCTTCGTAAATCATCAATGGTACCATCACATACAGTAGAGTTAATGCCTTATTGCTAAGAGGTTTTGCAAGATTTGATCAAGTGTTTACCACAATATAATCGTTGCAAATGAGTTACTAAATGACGTTTCGTCCGAACACACACACAAAATACACACACACACACACACACACACACACACACACACACAAGCAGCTGATCACACACACAGCTGATCACACAGGCTTTAATCTCCCCACAGCAAAATTAATGAACATAAGTGGATAATTGTAAGTTTGAGGCTGCAAGGGATTCCAACCTGTAATTACCAGATTTAGCTTATTTTATCGATTTATTTATTTATTTATTTATTTATTTATGATTTTTTTTTTCTATACGGATATCTTCTTCTAACTATTATTCAGGACACCATTAAGGGGAGATGGTTGTTTGTTCTGGCCCCCCTTCTCTTTCATATTTAGCCCATTAGTTTTCAGATTTTAAGACGTTCGAAAAACACTCATTAGTTTGGCGATTTTAATACCTTTCGTGCTATTTAGGTATCAATTTTTTTCGTGGCAAGCGATAGCGAGCCTTTTATTTACGAGGAACCGGCCTTCTGCTTCAATTTTTTTTACATAAGAACATAAGAAAATGGGAGTCTGCAGAAAGCCGATTTGCCTAAGCAAGGCAGATCCCTGTCCCACACAACCCCAATTCAATTACAAAGCCCAATTATAGACTCAACACTCTAATACCCTGAGGATCATCTTACCAAAACGGTTAGAGATTAACGCAGGATTATGGGGGTCTGCAGAGTGCTGATTGGCCCAACCCGGCTGATCCCCTTTCACACCCAACCCTTCTCGTCCATATGCTTATCCAATTTTATCTTAAAGCTCCCTACCGTTTTAGATCCCACTATAGCACTTGGTAGTCCATTCCACCCATCTACAACTCTGCTACCAAACCAATATTTGCCTATATCTTTTCTGAAACGAAATTTATCTAATTTGAAACCATTGGTACGAGTTCTTTCGCTATCACTGAGCTTTTGTACATTTGTCATGTCCCCTTTGTTAATCCCACTAACCCACTTGAACACCTCTATCATATCCCCTCTAACGCTGCGTCTCTCTAACGAATGTAAACCTAATTTCTTCTACCTTTCTTCATACGGAAGATTTCTAATATTATGGATCATTTTTGTCATTCTACGCTGTACTCTCTCCAATGAATCTATGTCCATTCTGTAATAAGGACACCAAAATTGGACAGCATAATCCATATGGGGTCTCACTAATGACAAGTAAAGTTTTAAGATAACATCAGCAGTTCTGTTACTCACACTCCTAGAGATGAACCCGAGAATCCTGTTTGCCTTATTACGAACGCTTATACACTGTTTTCTAGGCTTCAAATCATTGCTAACAAATACACCTAGATCTTTCTCGCAGTCTGAATTTTCTAATTCTAAATTAGCTAGGTTATATTTAACATTTGTTTGCATCTTCCCTATCTTTAATACCTTGCATTTGTCAATGTTAAACTTCATCTGCCAATTTACTGACCATTCATGTAAGGTATCTAGATCCCTTTGGAGGCACTCTATATCGCTATCTGAATCAATTGATCTCCCCATTTTAGTATCGTCTGCGAATTTACTTATCCTACTAGTTATACCTAAATCTAGGTCATTTATGTATATAAGAAACAACAGGGGACCTAATACCGATCCCTGGGGGACACCACTTTTGACTGCTCCCCACTCTGACTTGGTACCATTTATGCTGACTCTCTGTTTCCTACCAATTAGCCATGACCTAATCCATCCCAAGAACGACCCTCCTATTACATGTGCCTCCTTTCTCATCAATCTCTCATGAGGGACTCTGTCGAAAGCTTTACTGAAATCTAAATAAATAATATCATATGACTTGTCACTATCTACTGCTTCATATACCTCTGAGAAAAAACTAAGCAAATTAGTAAGGCAAGAACGTCCCTGAGTGAATCCATGCTGAGAAGAATTTATTAAGTTAAATTTTTCTAAGTGGCTTCTAATTTTCCTAGCAATAATAGACTCTAGCAACTTTCCTATGATTGATGTGAGACTAATGGGACGGTAATTGGATGCTATCGATTTTTCTACCGAAAAATATACAAATGTATCTAGAATATGTATCTCTTGGAAATATTTTTTAATTAAGCTTGCAATGGAGGTCTAGGAAGGATCTATCTATCTATCTATTGCCTGACGCCGTGATCCCCGAAGGGGTGGCCACGAACGAACCGCCCCCATGCACCTCTGTCCCCAGTCAGTCGACGCCCCTTCCCTCAACCAGCACCGCCCTCGTTCATGTACTTCCTCACTCCATCCTTCCACCTCATATTCGGTCTACCTCTCCCTCTCTGTCCCTCCACCTCGCTCTCGTACACCCTCTTAGTCATTCTCTCGCTTTCCATACGTTCCATATGGCCGAAACATCTCAAGTTGTTCCTTTTCACACTTTCCAGCACATCTACCTCCACACCACACCTTCTTCTTACTTCCTCATTAGTCTGTCTATCCCTCCATGTAACTCCGCACGCACTCCTTAAGTAATTCATTTCCACTGCTCTCACTCTTGGTCTGAGTCTCTCAACCAACGTCCATGCTTCGCTTCCGTGAGTCAGTGTCGGGATTACCACACTGTCATGCAAGGACTTCTTCACTTCCATACTGACCACCCTATTTCTTGTTACTGCTTTTAGCGGTAGGGTTTAGGGAGGATGCTGAACATATAATAAAAAAATAAATCTATAAATTGACCATTAAATAAACCCTCCTCCTTAAGGGGGGGTCACGGGTTTTTTTTTTATCTTTCTCTCCTTTTCTCTCTTTCTCTGGCTTGTATCCATTCGGCCCCATTCAGCCAACTGTTTAAAGACAGTTTAATCCAGGTGTCGATTTCTTCCAGGCGAGCGATAGCGAGCCAGCATTATATGAAGAAATTCGGCTTCGCCGGAGACATTTTTCTATCGAAAAATGTACAAATTTAGCTTGCTGTCAAACAAAAATTAAAAATATGCTGGCTCGCTACCGCTCACCAGTAAAAAATTGACACCTGGATGGGGATAAACGTCTTAAAACAGTAGGCTGAATGGGGCCAAATGGACAGAACAAAAACAGGTCACCCCCCTTAAACGATAATGGTAGATAATGATAAAATGAGGATAGCTGTAGATACCCAGCTTAACCCCTTCAGTACCGGTGACGTCCTTTTAACTATTTTCCGGCAATTATTAGACGATTGTATACGGCTTAGGAAGGACCTCTTTACAACAATATATAAGGCTTCCAACTAGCTCAACCCACCCTTTAGACTACCATAGATCCTTCCTAAGATGCATATTATCGTCAAAACGTAGCTAGAATAGAATATGTCACACGTGGCTGGGACTCAAAGGGTTAAAGCTGGTGTCACACGAGCGGTTTCTCCGTCGTGTGGGAGCTGCAGAAAATAAGATCCATAGGAAGTAATCTACTTAAGGGGAGGTTTTTAGTTTGTTTCCTACTCCTCCAGCAATTTTAAAATTTCACCCCCTTGACCCCCTTTCAAGATAAATTTGTACATTTTTCGGTAGAAAAATGTCCCGGCCAAAGGCCGGTTACTCTTAAATTACAAGCTCGCTATCGCTCGCCAGGATAAAATCGACACCTAAATGGCACGAAAGGTCTTAAAATTGACAGAATGGGGCGGAAATTCTTAAAATCACCAAACTAATGGGGCAAACGTCTTAAAATCTCAAAAGCAATGGGGTTAGACATGAGGGAGAAAGGGGTCAAGAAAAACGTCCCTCAAGTGGAAATCTCCCCTTACCATAATCTACCTTTGATCTACTTTCCAATTCCAATGCGAAAGAGCCTTAGTAGAGCAATAGTAAAAAAAAAAAAAAAAAAGGAAAAAACCACACACTTGATTATCAAAAGTTGCCTGAAAATTTGATAGTATATGTAAATTTTAAGGCCTTTCGTGCCATTTAGGTGTCGATTATATCCTGGCGAGTGATAGCGAGCCTGAAATTTTAAGAGGATTTTGCTACCGAAAAATGTACAAATTTATCTTGAAGGGGGGTCTAGTTTTTTGTTTAAGCTTGATGGAGGTCTAGCGAAAAAAAAAACAAGAACAAAAAAAGAACGGTCCGTCTCCCCTTAATTCAGAAACTGGCAGAATATAATGGCCGAAATGTTGCCGAAACTTTCGTTCGTGTGACACCGGTTTAATTGGTCTTATATAATAGCCCCCCCCCTCCATCACCACGACCTTTACCACTTATACATAGATCTATACATTCATACACACACACACACACACACACACTACACAAACACACACACACAGTACACACCTCGCCCACCCACACACCCAGTACACACACACACATCCAGTACACACACACACACATCCACTACACACACACACAGTACACACACACACACACACACACACACACACAGTACACACACACCCACACAGACAAACCCAGTACACACACACAGACAACCCCAGTACACACACACAGTACACACACACAGTACACACACACAGTACACACACACACACACGTCTACATAATTAAATTGATTCATTCCATGCCTATGCTTCATGCAGCCTAACACATTTTGTATTACTCCAGGGAATAGATACAGTTAAGGGGATGGTGGCTGGTTTTCTGGTCTATTCATTACGTATTCATTTATTTATTTAGTTTCCTCAGTAGACCTCCATCAAGGTTAGACAACCCCCCCCCCCCCAGAACCCCCTTCAAGATAAATTTGTACATTTTTCTGTAGAAAAATGTCCCTGCCGAAGTCTGATTCCTCTTAAAATTACAGGCTCGCTATCGCTCGCCAGGAAAGCATCGACACCTAAAGGGCACAAAAGGTCTTAACGAGGCAAAGCGTCTTATAATCGGCAAATTAAGGAGGCTAAACAGTGAACCGAGTTAAACTTACCTTCTACTTTCTTATACTTGTATCTCTTGGCGTGAAAAGTCTGTTGAGGCGCCGCTTGTAATAGTGGCGCTAGTAGCACCACCACCGCCACCACTACGAGGGAGGGGAGGAGGCCCGTTTTCTTTACCATCTTCTTTATTTGGAGGGGTACCTGTGGGGAAATGAGGGAAGGGGTGTTAGTTAGGTTATATATAGTAAGAATAGACAAGTGTGTAATAGAGGTGTTAGCATTACCATAGCATAGATAGACTGCTTGACCAGTATTCTTCACCAACATCTACTTTCTTTAGGGGGGTACCTTTGGGGAGATGAGAGAAGGTGTGTTAGTTAGGTTATAATAGTAAGGATAGACAAGTGTGTAATAGCGGTGTTAGCATTATCATAGCATAGATAGACTTCTTAACCTGTATTATTCACTAACATCTTATTTATGTGAGGAGATAAGAGAAGGTGTGTTAGTTAGGTTCTGTATAGTAAGAATAGGGAAGCGTGTGGTAGCGGTGTTAGCATTACCATAACATAAATAGACCGGCTTTTTTTATCTTTCTCTCCTTTTCTCTCTTTCCCTGGCTTGTATCCATTCGGCCCCATTCAGCTAACTGTTATAAGACGTTTATCCCCATCCTGGTGTCGATTTCTTCCTGGCGAGCGATAGCGAGCCAGCATTGTATGGAGAAATCCGGCTTCGCCGGAGACATTTTTTTATCGAAAAATGTACAAATTTAGCTTGCTGTCAAAACAAAAATACATATATGCTGGCTCGCTACCGCTCGCCAGGACAATATTGACACCTGGATGGGGGTAAACGTCTTAAAACAGTAGGCTGAATGGGGCCGAATGGATACAAGCCAAAGAGAGAGGGAGAGAAAGAGCAAACAAGCGAGGTGGGCTCCCTTAACATCATCACCATCTTCACTTGGGGGTACCTGTGACGAGAAGTGAGATGATGTGTTAGTTAGGATAGTAATAGTAAGGAGAGAGAGAGAGAGGCGGGTATAGTCCATGCATTATACCTAGGCCAAAAATCTTGACCACTAACCTATATAACTACAAGACGACTGGCGTAATCGAGCTGACATTTCTACCGTTTTAGGAAGGGTTAGCCTGGTAATACGTGTGAAATGTATAACCTCCCCCCCCCCAACACACACACACACACTCACTCACTCACTCACTCATAACATCACTCACTCACTCACTCACTCACTCTCTCTCTCTCTCTCTCTCTCTCTCTCTCTCTCTCTCTCTCTCTCTCTCTCTCTCTCTCTCTCTCCCATCAATGTCGCAAACACAATTACAGGGTGTTTCACATCGACCCAGAATAGTAAGAAAAGGTGATGATTAATGAAAACATTCGTTACCTTGATGGGGACCGTCTTAGAAATGCAATTAATATTATAGTATTACCCAGTGTGTGTGCTGATAGAAACAGAATATAGAAGTGTGTGTGTGTGTGTGTATGTTCAGAAGTATAAAGCAGTTGAGAGAGAGAGAGGGAGGATATGGATGTGTGTGTGTGTGTGTGTGTAAGCATTGTGTATATAGATGTGTGTGTGTGTGTGTGTATGTATAGATGTGTGTGTGTTTGTATGGATGTGTATGTGTGTGTGTGTGTTATCTGTGTTCTACCTGTTAATCCTAGACCTACCTTCTGATAACTAGTGAAGATGTTTAGCAGTAATGTAATCAGTATAGCTATCGAATGACCATGACACAGTAACACGTAGAAGATTAGGACGCATTTTGACAGTTTATTCTGGCTATCATTAGACAATTTTATTCAGCATGTAATAAGGAGTTGCTGGAACCTTTGCTTCATTTGTCTGGCCTCCCTTTCTGTTTCTGTTTGGGTCTCACTTACACAGTAATCCAGCTAGCTCTCACAAATGCCTATTCCTTCTGTTAATTTCACTATACTAAGCAAGCACACCACACTTCTTTCCAATACACCAATAACACATTTTTGCTCAGTTACTCTTTCAACTTTGGCGGAGACACTTGTTACAGGCAGCTTTGCCTTTGTCTCCTTTACACACACATAATATAATAAGGAAGGATATGTGGGAATTATGAGGGTTACTAAAGACTATCCATTAAGACGTTCATTAATTTAAAAGACTGTAACAAGTGTCACCCCATTAGTTTGGCGATTATGCGACGCTTCGTGCCATTCAGGTGTCGAATCATTTTCTGGGTGAACGAAAAATTGTCCTTTTGTTGGTCTATTCTTTACTGATAAAATGTAAAAACACTATTAAACTAAATATCATAATAATCCCCAAGACTTCGCATCAGGGAGTTATAAAAGTACGGTAGTCAGTCAGAGCAAGATTTTATTTTATATTGTTATTACTTAAGGGGGAGGTAGTCGCTTTTCGGGACCCCCTTCTCCCTTATGTTTAGCCCCATTAGTTTTGACATTTTATGACGGTCGTTTCATTAGTTTGGCAATTTTGAGACCTTTCGCCCCATTTATTTGTCAATATTAAGACCTTTCGTGCCATTTAGGTGTCGAATATAGGATTAATTATAGGATTATAGGTGTAATTATAGGAGGAAAAATGTACAAATTTATCTTGAAAGGGAGTCTAGGGGTTGTGTTTTTAAGCTTGGTGGAGGTCTAGCAAAGATACTCAAAAAGTCAATTGATAAATATATAAATAGACCCAAAAATAAGCACTACCCCCCCTTAAGCACTACCCCCCCTTAACACTACCCCCCCTTAAGCACTATCCCCTTAAGCACTATCCCCTTAAGCACTATCCCCCCTTAAGCACTACCCCCCCTTAAGCACTACCCCCCCTTAAGCAAGCTATATAAGCGACTTGGGAAGTGCCTGTGTGGTTAAGGCATTGTCACATTAACAGTGATTATGATAATGAGGACAATAAACCAAGGGATATCAGTCGGCTTTCAAAGAGTCCTGACAAAGAGGCTTATTGTTATATATATATATATTGTTTCTAGTCTCTCAGTGGGGATCGAACCATCGACCATCAGCATGATAGCCGACGCTTTAATCAATTACACCACGGCAGTCTAGACAGTTTAGACTGCCGTGGTGTAATTGATTAAAGCGTCGGCTATCGTCCTGATGGTCGATGGTTCGATCCCCACTGAGAGACTAGAAACATTTAGTGGCTCACGTGTATTTGTGATATATTCTCAATATATATATATATATATATATATGTTTCTAGTCTCTCAGTGGGGATCGAACCATCGACCATCAGGACGATAGCCGACGCTTTAATCAATTACACCACGTCAGTCTCAAGTACACCACGGCAGTCTAGACTGCCGTGGTGTAATTGATTAAAGCGTCGGCTATCGTCCTGATGGTCGATGGTTAGATCCCCACTGAGAGACTAGGAACATTTAGTGGCTCACGTGTATTTGTGATATATTCTCAATATATATATATATATATACATACAGTATATCCCTTACAGTACCGGTGACGTTCTTTTCTTTATATTGTGGAAACTATTAAACGATTATATTTAGATTAGGAAGGACCTCTAGCAAAAATAAGGTTTCAAACTATCTCAACTAACCCTTTTAAGTATTGCAGTTCCCTTTTAAGTATTGCAGTTCCCTTTTAAGTATTGTAGTTCCCTTTTAAGTATAGTAGTTCCCTTTTAAGTATAGTACCGGTAGTTCCCTTTTATTCTGCTTAATATCGTCTAAATATAGCTAGAATATAAGAGAACACACGTCGCTGGTACTCAAAGGCATATATATATATATATATATATATATACCGGTATATATATTGTATATGTCATAATATGTGTGTGTGTGTAGCCGGTATCACACACGCACTTCCATCGGCAATTTACGAGGGTTCAGTATTTTTCCAGCAATATTTCTTGAATCTTTTACCCTATCACACGAGACCTTTTAGCCTCAACATATTCCGGCAATATTTTTGGGATATTTTGCACTGGTATCAGACACTAGACTGGTGATGGATGAACATAGGTGACCGAATGATTGTAGATGTTTACTCTCATCAGCTGCCAGACCAGTGTTGACGATAAAAGTTGCGGGAGGAAGCGTTCGTGTGATACCGGCTTAATAATGATGTTAAGTATTGATGTCGTGCTTTGTGTGTGTGTGTGTGTGTGTGGAGGGGGAAGGGGGGGGGGTACATATTTTGTTTTCTCCAGACAAAGGCCGTGTTTTAATCAAATGGAGGATCGTTTTAGCTCACTAGAATCATTCGATACCTGAACGGGGCAAGAAAGACCACCTCCAGGTTAGATACAGCCAAGTATGATATAAGCATGACGATAGCCAATAGCGCTGATAATGATGATGTCCACATAACACTGCCGGTCAAGTGCAAGGAGATACCACACCACACCACACCATACCATACTTCTGACCTTCACCGATACGGGATAAGATAAATACACGGGAGGATTCGTATAACTCAGCCTGGGTTGGTTGTTGTTTGGTAATAGACTACAGTACACACATTAAGGTGGGGGGGGAGGGTTATGGCCCCCCTTCTACCTCATCTTTATCCCTACTTGTTAGGAGAATTTAAGACGTTCGGCCCGCTAGTTTGCAGATTAAGATCTTTCGCCCCCTTTTTTCGTCAATTAAGACTTTTCGTGGAATTTAGGTGGCAATATTCTTCTTGGCGAGCGATAGCGAGCCTGTAATATAGTAGTAATATATATATGTATATATATTATTATTATTATTATTATTATTATTATTATTATTATTATTATATTTTTTCTTCTAATTATCGTTTTCACAAATTACTAAAAAAAAAAAAAAAAAAAAAAAAAAAAAAAAAAAAAAAAATGGGCAAAAAACGTTTGATTTGGAATTCTTTCATTTTGGGCAACAGTTGCTACCTCATTTGGCCCGAATATTTACTTTTCAAAGTCTTCTGTTATTTTCCGGTCACAGGACAAGCAGCAGTATTGCCAACTTAAGCTGTGTAATATCGTCTAATGATAGCCAGAATATAGGCCTACTGTCAAAACGCGTCATGATCCTCAAAGGGTTAATTTATTTTTGTATTAGTATTTTTGTTTTTAATTGATCTAATTATTTGTATTATTTGTTGTGTGTTGTCCCTGTTCGGGCTCAGTCTCGAGTTAGCCACCCCTAGCTATGGGGTATGTGTCTGAGTATATACATACATACATACATACATACATACATACATACATACATACATACATATTTAAATAGGTCAGGTTAGGATATAATCGCATTGTTTCTGTCAATTTTTCTCCGTCCAAATGAAGTGGTTTATGATTCCATCAAACGCGTGTGAATAATTTTCTTTCCTAGTTGGAGTTCCCAATAAGCTACGTGAACTTGTCTCATCATTTACAAACGTAGGTCAAGATTAAGTTCACGCTTTTTTATTAAATCCATATTACATGTGTCTAAATTTGGCAAATATAGCCTGTCCGACTGGTGTGTGTGTGTGTGTGTGTGTCTGTGTGTGTGTGTGTGTGTGTGTGTGTCCAAATGTGTGTAAGTGTTAATGATGGTGTTAGGGTGTTTGTCAGTATGTGTGTGTGTGTGAAGGTGTTAGGATTTGTGTTACTGAGGGTGTTAGGGTATGTGTCAGTATCCGTGTATCGATGTGTTAGTGTGTGTCTGTAAGTGTTGAGAGAGAGAGAGAGAGAGAGAGAGAGAGAGAGAGAGAGAGAGAGAGAGAGGGAGAGAGAGAGAGAGAGAGAGAGAGAGGGAGAGAGAGAGAGAGCTACATAGAGCTACATAGATACACAGACCTCAAGGTCCTTACTAGGCAGTCTGGCCTTACAAACTATATATATATATATATATATATATATATATATATATTTACCTCCTTTACGTAGGGCACGTGGTACCCGTCTTGCAACTCAATCCCACCCCTACTCTGTGCAACTCTCAACCCAAGAGTGAAACGTTACTCTCAAACTTTCTTCTACTCAACAGCTGAGCTCTGGAACTCTCTCCCAGAATCAGTCTTTCCCTCTTCCTATGACTTAAATTGCTTCAAACTCCGTGTGTCCAGGCATTTTGGCTCGAACGTCCCTGATTTTGGCCCTGTCACTCTTCAAACTATGGGGGAGGCACTCGCTATAGGCAGTTATGCCTTTTGCCTTCCTCAATCACATAGAAAAAAAAAGAAAAAAAAAATATATACCGGTATATATATATATATATATATATATATATATATATATATAGATATATATATATATATATATAATATATATATATATATATATATATATATACACCGGTACATACCTATACACATATACACATACCTATACACATATACACATACCTATACACATATACACATACATACATATATATACAGTATATATATACATATATATACATACTGTACAGTGTACACACATACACATACATAATTTTTTTTTTTTTTTTTTTTTTTTTCCATATCACCCCAGCCCTCTGCAGATAGAGGTCAAGCCTTCCCTTGAAAGCGTTTATTGTGTCGCTCTCCACCACTCTCGCTGGTAGTTTATTCCACTCTGTCGCCACACTGTAGGTGAAGAAACTCTTTGTGACATCTAGGTTTGCCTTTTTGGATTTTAATTTCATTCCATTTCCGCGAGTTTGATTAGTATTGTTTAATGTGAATAGTGCATTTACATCGACTTTGTCGAAACCTTTTAGTATCTTAAAGCACTCAATAAGCTGACCCCTCAACCTCCTCTTTTTTAATGAGAACAGGTTCAATCGTTTAAGTCTTTCTTCATATGATTTATTTCTTAATGAGGGTATCATCTTCGTCGCTCTATACTGTACTGACTCGAGTCTTACAATGTCCTTGATCAGATAAGGTGACCAGAACTGCACACCATATTCAAGGTGGGGCCTCACCATACTTTTGAACAGTGGCACTATTACGTTCTCATGTTTATATGTAAATTTTCGTTTAATAAAGCCCAATGCTATGTTTGCCTTATTTGCAGCTGCTATACATTGGTCGGAAGTTTTTAGGTTTTCAGATATTAATACCCCTAGGTGTTTTACTACCGTTGCGGTTTTTATTTGTTTGCCATTCATTTCGTATTTGTATTTCATATTTCTGCTACCAACCTGCAGCACCTGACATTTATCGACATTGAAGGGCATCTGCCATTTTTTCGACCACTCTGATATCTTGTTTAAATCAGATTGCAACGCATTTCTATCATCTTCGTTCAGGACTGTATTTCCTATTTTTGTATCGTCGGCGAATTTGGAAATGGTGTTGTTTACCCCTACATCAATATCGTTAATGTAAATGAGAAACAGGACCGGTCCAAGGACTGAACCCTGTGGAACTCCACTAGTGACAGGCTCCCACTCCGATTCCACTCCATTTATCACCACTCCCTGTCTTCTGTCTGTAAGCCAATTTTTTATCCAAGAATGAATTTCACCTTTGATACCTATCCTCTCCAGTTTAGCCAATAGTTTTCGGTGAGGCACCTTGTCGAAAGCTTTTTGAAAGTCCAAGAAGATTATATCTAGTGATTTCGTCATGTCGTTATATGTGAATAGTTTGTTATAAAATTCAATCAAATATGTTAGGCATGACTTATTTGATCTAAAGCCGTGTTGACTATTTTTGATTAGGTTGTTTGATTCGAGGTAATCTACTATCTTATCTCTAAGGATTTTTTCCATGATTTTTCCTACAATTGAAGTTAGACTAATTGGTCTGTAATTACTCGCTTTGGCCTTGCTACCCTTCTTGTATATCGGCGTAATGTTCGCATCTTTCCAATCACTCGGTACAATCCCCTGTAGTAATGATAAGTTAAATAGTTGTGTCAGGGGTTTTGCTCTTTCGTCCTTAACATTCTTAATTATTTTCGGGTGGAGCATGTCGGGTCCCGGGGTCTTATTTACATTTAAATTACTCAATTTGCTTTGTACTTCGCTAACACTGATGGTGAAATCTCCTATCACATGAGTTGAGGTGTTATTTTCAGGGGTATGATCGATAACTTCTGTAAAAACTGAGCCAAAATATTTGTTGAGCATATTTGCCGTGTTTGTGTCACCTGTTATTGTCTGGCCATCTTCTATTAGCGGTCCGATTCCGCTTTTGATCTGTTTATTTTTATTTACGTAACTGAGAGAGAGAGAGAGAGAGAGAGAGAGAGAGAGAGAGAGAGAGAGAGAGAGAGAGAGAGGGGGCTGGAGCTGGGGGTACTGGTGTGTAGGGAGGTAGTACTCTACTGTATTATGTGTTCTACAGACTGGTGAGGATGGGGTCTAACTTTAGCTCAAGGGGGG
Organism: Paralithodes platypus; assembly: GCA_032716605.1. Taxonomy (NCBI): domain Eukaryota; kingdom Metazoa; phylum Arthropoda; class Malacostraca; order Decapoda; family Lithodidae; genus Paralithodes; species Paralithodes platypus. Next base: position 4,512,641 of record CM064548.1, on the reverse strand, counting down.
GGGGGGGGTGTTCAGGTCGTTCTACTGGGGTGGCCTCACACACATACACTACACAAAAAGGCCTACTGCACACACACACACACACACACACACACACACACACACACACACACACAATTATTTTTCCGGCACTAGTAAAGGTTAACACTAGCTCAAACGACGTCTTGGGAGGTTACTGGTTATATTATCTTTAGTAGTAGTAGTAGTAGTAGTAGTAGTAGTAGTAGTAGTAGTACGGACTGGATTAAGGTTGCATAGTATAGACTCCAGGAATAGTGTAGTATCTGATACCTGTAACCGCTATAGTGTATTATATATTGTATATAATAGATTAAGAATAAAAATAAGTAAATGAAGAAATATATACATTAATAAATAAATACATACATTAATTAATTACGGAAATAACACTAGAGAGAAAAAACGAGGATGAGTCTGAGTGCGTGCCCCTGAACGTTAAACGGCACTGTGGGTCTATGGTCCTGTGCGTTGATGACCGTTCCGACTCTGTCTAGGATCCAGAGGCGGCATGCGCAGGCTGAGTGGTTTTAAATAACTAATAATGATAATAATAATACATAAATAAATACCGGTAAATAAATACAAATATAAATAAGTAAATTTATAAAAAAGTACAAAATATAACATCAATAAGTAAATAAGTTAGTAGTAGCAGTATTAGTATTAGTAGTAGTATTATTTTTTTTATTTTTTTTTATTTAATATTTTTCATACATGTCATGTTACTACTACTACCATCACCACCTCCACCATCACCACCACCACTTATCTTTATAGTAGTAGTAGTAGTAGTAGTAGTAGTAGTAGTAGTACGGTAGTAGTAGTAGTAGTACGGTAGTAGTAGTAGTAGTACGGTAGTAGTAGTAGTAGTACGGTAGTAGTAGTAGAAGTAATGACAGTAGTAGTAGTAGCCTATCTAGGTCGTTTTGTACTTTTATGCCGGCTGTCATTAGAGCGATTGTGATACTAACTTCCTATATCTATCTAGGCTTATATATATATATATATATATATATATATATATATATATATATATATATATATATATATATATATATATATACATACGGCATCGTACCTTTTAAAGGTTAATATTTATTGACAGTTTTGAATGATACATACATTTTCGAGCACTGTGTTAATAGCTCGTCCCCTAGCCCATGAAGAACACCTCCATAGAACCCCTCAAAAAAAAAAAAAAAAAAAAATGTTTTCATACCCCCTTCAAGCTAAATATGTACGCTGTGAAACTCCCATCACTTAATTCTAACAAAAGTGTACACATAAAGTTAGTGTTCTTGTGTTTATCTATTCATATTGTATGTATGTATGTATGTACAATCGGGGGTATTAAGTGTTGTCATAGATTCCAGTGGTTTACGCTCACAAAGTGTTATTGGTATCTTTATAGTTATTGGGAAAAGTGCTTATCCCTCAGAGTATTAGTCAGTGTCCGAAACTTTCTGAAATATCTGACAACACTTATCAACCTCGACCGTACTGTATGTATGATTGTTATTTTTGTTTGTCATGATTGGTATTTTGCCAATGTACGCATGTATGTATGTATGTATTGTATATACACAGGCACATACCCCACAGCTGGGGGTGGCCGACTCGAGACAGAGCCCGAACAGGGACAACACAGCACAACACAAAAACAAAAACATCTCATAAATTATTAAAACACTCCTTATGTGAACCATTTTTTGTTACAAGTAAGTGTTCATATTTACACTGTACATTTTTCCTGACTAAAGGCCTCTTTCGCCTTAATTGTAAGTTTACTATCGTTCACCCGGAAAAATATCGACACCTTAATGTGGTGAAATGTCTTTTAATCGCCAAACTAATGAGGTGAAACGTCTTAAAATATGTAAATTAATAGAATGAAGCAAGGAGGGTCCAAAAAGACCCGTTCTGCACCAGATAAGGTTATGGGGATAGGGGCTATTTTAATCGGTATGTTTATTCAGTTATTTATATATTTATTTAGTTTCCTCGTTAGACCTCCATCAAGCTTAACAAACAAAAAAATAGACCTCCCTTCATGATAAATTTGTACATTTTTCGGTAGAAAAATGTCTCGGCCAAAGGTCGGTTCCTCCTATAATTACAGGCTCACTTTCGCTCGCCAGGAAAAAATCGACACATAAATGGTACGAAAGTTTTTAATATTGACACAAATGAGACGCAAATTATTACAATCGCCAAACTGATGGGCCGAACGTCTTAAAATATAAAAACCAATGGGGGCTAAACACGATGGAAAGGGGGCTCAGAAAAACTACCCATCTACCCTGAATGTGGTGAAATGTCTATTAATCGCCAAGCTAATGAGGATTATGACGCATTTTGACTGTTTTTTCTGACCATTTTATAATGAAGGTTTCAATAATTGCCTGTTTAAATTAGCGCACTCAACATGTGAAGCAATATATACTGTATATATATATATATTTTTTTTTTTTTTTTTTTTTATTATCGCATTATATTGTAGCTCTTTGAGTTATTGGTTCATGTTTTAACCCCTTGACTACCATTCCGTAATTGATCACATTCTGGTTACCATTAGACGATTTTCTTTAGTATGTAATCTACCTCTACGATTCAAATGGGTACCGTACACATGCGATCTCAATAAACCCTCGAAATTGTATAGGTCCTTCTTGAGCTTCATAAAATCATCTAATTTCTTCAACCAGAATCAAAGGTAATAAGGTGTCATGGTGCTGAAGGGGTTAAGGGGGAGGCAGTTTTTTTTCTGGACCTCCTTCTCCCTCATGTTTAGTATATTAGTTTTGTGGTTTTAAGACGTTCGTTCCGTTAGTTTGGCGATTTTGACCCATTTCTTTGCCACTATTAAGACCTTTCGTTCCATTTAGGTGTCGATTTTTGTCCTGGCGAGCGATAGCGAGCCTGTATTTGAAGAGGAATCGGCCTTCGGCCGGGACTTTTTTCTACCGAAAATTTTTCACATTTATATCGAAGGGGGTCTTGTGGGTGTTTTTGTTAAGTTTGATAGAGGTTTAGAGAGCAAACTAAACCCCTTCCTTAAACTATTGAGCCGAACCAGTAAATTATGCCGCATAATACCGTCTGAGCTCCCTTAAGGGGAGGTATTTAGTTTGTTCCCTACGTTTTCATCAAGCTTAAAATTACACCCCCTAGACCCCCTTTCAAGATAAATTTGTACATTTTTCGGTAGAAAAATGTCCCGGCCGGGGGCCGGTTGCTCTTAAATTACAGGCTCGCTATCGCTCGCCAGGAAAAAAACGACACCTTATCGACACGAAAGGTCTTCAAATTGACAGAAATGGGGCAAAATGTCTTAAAATGTCAAAACTACTAAGGCGAACGTCTTTAAATCTCAAACGCAATGGGGCTAAACATGAGGGAGAAAGGGGTCCAGAAAAAAATGCCTCAAGTAGAAACCTCCCCACATTAACCCGTATACAGTACCAGTGCCGTTCTTTGGTAATAATTATATTCTGGAGACTATATTAGAGACGATTGTATTGAGCTTAGGAAGGACGTGTTTACCCATTAATATAGACTACAGACTATAGCAATTAATATAGACTACAGACTATAGCAATTAATATAGACTACAGACTATAGCAATTAATATAGACTACAGACTATAGCAATTAATATACTCTTTATAGCTACCATAATTGTCCTGGTTAAGCTTCAGATAATCGTCTAAATGTAGCTGACATCAAGTAAGACAGCCTGGGTTAAGGGGAGGTTTTTAGTATGTTTCCTAGACTTCCATCAAGCTTGAAATTACACCCCCTTGACCCCCTTTCAAGATAAATTTGTACATTTTCGGTAGAAAAATTTCCCGGCCGAAGGCCGGTTCCTCTTAAATTACAGGCTCGCTATCGCTCGCCAGGAAAAAATTGACACCTAAATGGGACGACAGGTCTTAAAAGTGACATAAATGGGGTAAAAGTTCTTAAAATCGCCAAACTAATGGGGCGAACGTCTTAAAATCTCAAAAGCAATGGGGCTAAACATGAGGGAGAAAGGGGTCAAGAAAATAATCCCTCAAGTGGAAATCTCCCCTTAAGAACTAAACAGGTGGAAAATTATGTATAATATATAATATTGCTCAAGTAAACCAACTTATTAGGCTCTGGAACACTCTGTTTAAGGGGAGATTTCCACTTGAGGGATTTTTTTTCTGGACCCGTTTCTCCCTCATGTTTAAGCCCCATTGCTTTTGAGATTTTAAGACGTTCGCCCTAGTAGTTTTGACATTTTAACCCTCTCCGACATATGACGCGATTTTGAGCCTATTAGGGATACTTTAAAGCCTTTGTTACCATCAGGGGTATTTATAAACCTTTAGTTTAGTTACTTCAACCTCTGCAGTTGTCTTTGAGCTGTGGGCAGAAAACTAATTTTGGAGAGGTAATTATAAGTGAGAGAACTATATTTGTTATTGCTAATCTGGCAACCTCTGTGTCATATGAGCGTGAAAGGGTCAAGGCATTTTGCCCCATTTATGTCAATTTTAAGACCTTTCGTGCCATTAAGGTGTAAAAAAAATCCTGGCGAGCGACAGCGAGCCTGTAATTTAAGAGCAACCGGCCTCCGGCCGGGATATTTTTCTACTGAAAAATGTACAAATTTATCTTGATAAGGGGGTCCAGGGGGTGTAATTTTAAGCTTGATGAAAACGTAGGGAACAAACTAAATACCTGGGGGTGGTATTTAGTTTGTTCCCTAGACCTCCATCAAGCTTAAAATTACACCCCCTTGAGTCCCTTTCAAGACAAATTTGTACATTTTTCGGTAGAAAAATTTCCCGGCCGAAGGCCGGTTCCTCTTAAATTACAGGCTCGCTATCGCTCGCCAGGATAAAGTCGACACCTGAATTGCACGAAAGGTCTTAATATGGGGTGAAAGTTCTTAAAATCGCTAAACTAATGGGACAAACGTTTTATAATATCAAATGCAATGGGGCTAAACATGAGGGAGAAAGGGGTCAAGAAAATAATCCCTCGAGTGGAGATCTCCCCTTAATAGTGCGTATACATGACTCATATTTTTTACTGTAAGTTATCTGGGGGGGGGGGGGGTTTCCCTGTTTCCTTGGTGATCTTAGGATGTTTCGCCCCATTAGTTTCGCAGTTATTAGAGGGACGAGGGCAGATACACGTGACAAAGAAACGGAGAGAGAGAGAGAGAGAGACTCTCTTATCCCTCATGCTTAGCCCCAGTAGTTTTTAGATATTAAGACGTTCGCGCCATTAGTTTGGTGATTTTAAGGCCTTTCGCCCCATATCCGTCGATTTGAAGTCCTTTCGTTCCATTTAGGTGTTGATTAATTTCTGGCGAGCGATAGTGAGCCTGTAATTTAAAAAGTATTGGCCTTCGGCCAAGACATTTTTCTACCGAAAAATGTACACATTTATCTCGGAGGGAGGGGGGTCTTGGATTTTTTTTTTTTTTTCCAGTTTGATGGGGGTTGTTGACTAACAACTTGCCCTTGATAGTGCATAGTAATGGAACTTATTGAAACTATAGTCAGTTCAGTATAATGAGGCTACATGTCTTGACCACTAACCTCTATAGCTCGAAAATAGCTAGAGAAATCGAGCTCATATTTCTGTCATATGGGAAGAGTCGACCAGGAATACTTGTGAAAGTGTGTAGCCCATTTGCTCTAGCCCCTTTTGAGTGACAGAGGTTAAGGGTTAAGGTTTCCAGCCTAATTATTGTGAATAGAGTGTAGTTGATTTGTTGTTTAGGGGGATTATTGTTGTTGTTGTTGCTGTTGTTGTTATTGTTGTTGTTGCTGTTGTTGTTATTGTTATTGTTGTTGTTGTTGTTGTTGCTGTTAGTGTTGTTGTTGTTGCTGTTGTTGTTATTGTTGTTGTTGTTGTTGTTATTGTTGTTGTTGTTGCTGTTGTTATTGTTATTGTTGTTGTTGTTATTGTTATTGTTGATGTTGTTATTGTTGATGTTGTTATTGTTGTTGTTATTGTTATTGTTGATGTTGTTGTTATTGTTATTGTTATTGTTATTGTTTGTGTTGTTATTGTTTGTGTTGTTATTGTTGTTATTGTTATTGTTGTTGTTATTGTTGTTGTTGTTGTTATTGTTATTGTTGTTGTTGTTATTGTTGTTGTTATTGTTGTTGTTGTTGTTGTATTATATTACCACTGTGGGTTTTGATTGTATTTGCATTATTTAGAAGTTTGCCTTCCTTACACCCTTGAACAAAATAATATATAAATAAATGAATTTGTGTGTGTGTGTGTGTGTGTGTGTGTGTGTGTGTGTGCAGTAATGACGAACACCCATCCATATATCCATCCATACATCCAAACAGATACATATTAATGGCTATATACAGTATATATATATATATATATATACTGTATATATATATATATATATATATATATATATATATATATAATGATAATAAATATAATATATTATAAACACAACAAAACAATATATCTAAACATATAATAGCCCTCTCTTAAAGTACAAACTATAACACTGTAGCTTACCACTTTATAACGTCTAACTTCCTCTTTTAAAGCTACTGGCCTCCCAAGCTGTAGAGAAAAGGAAAGCAATAAATATAAGTAATAAGTACACATTAAGAGGTGTAAATAAGTGGAATTAAATAAGTAAAGGGGAAAACAAAAACACATTATTATTTACCGGGTTTAAGAAGTAGATATAAAAAATGGAATTAAATAAGTGAAAATAAGTGAAAATAAGTGAAAATAAATGGAATTAAATAAGTAAAAATACGTGAAAATAAGTAAAAATAAGTTAAAATAAGTGAAAATAAATGGAATTAAATAAGTAAAGGGGAAAACAAAACACACATATTATTGACCGGGTTTAAGAAGTAGATATCAAAAAGTCAAAATATCAAAGTAAATTAATAAGTATAAGTGAAAACAATATCCACAGTATTGGCTGACTTTAATAAGTAAAAATACAAAAGTAATAATAAAGTAAATGCATCGGTAAAAGTGAAAATTAATTCCACATTATTTACCGGGTCGAATAAGTAAACATTCAAAATTCAAAATATAAGTAAATACATCAGTTAAAAAAGTTAGAATAAAATCCATATTAATGATCGGGTTTAAGGGGAGGTTTCTAGTTTGGTCTCTAGATATCCATCAAGCTTAAGATTACACCCCCTTGAGCCCCTTTCAAGATAAATTTTTACATTTTTCGGTAGAAAAATGTCCCGGCTGAAAGCCGGTTCCTCTTAAATTAGAGGCTCGCTTTCGCTCGCCAGGATAAAATCGACACCTAAATTGCACGAAAGATCTTAAAATTGACAGAAATGGGTTGAAAGTTCTTAAAATCATCAAAATAATGGGGCGAACGTCTTAAAATTAGAAAAGCAATGGGGCTAAACATGAGGGAGAAAGGAGTCAAGAAAAAAACTCCTTCAAGTGGACATCTCCCCTTAACAGTGTGTGGACCATATTGTGTAGGGTTAATAGTGGGTTAAGGGGAGATGGGTCGTTTATCTGGTTCCTCATGTTTAGCCCTATTAGTTTTCAGATTTTAAGACGTTCGGCCCCATTTCTATGTCAATATTAAGACTTTTCGTGTTATTTACTGTAGGTGTCATTTTATTCCTGGTGAGCGATAGCGAGCCTGTAATTTAAGACGTAACCGGGCTTTGGCCGGGATTTTTTTGTATCGAAAAATGTACAAATTTATCTTGAAGGGTTTTGGGGGTGTTATTTTAAGCTTGATTAAGGCCTAGGGAGGAAACTAAACAAAATTATAAAAAGTTATATAAATGAGGAAATAAATAGGCTCATCCCCCCCTTAAGGGGTGTTTAAGGGGAGGTATTTAGTTTGTTCCCAACGTTTTCATCAAACTTAAAATTACACCCCCTAGACCCCCTTTCAAGATAAATTTGTACATTTTTCGGTAGAAAAATGTCCCGGCCGAAGGCCGGTTGCTCTTAAATTACAGGCTCGCTATCGCTCGCCAGGAAAAAATCGACACCTTAACGGCACGAAAGGTCTTCAAATTGACAGAAATGGGGCAAAATGTCTTAAAATGTCAAAACTACTAAGGCGAACGTCTTTAAATCTCAAAAGCAATGGGGCTAAACATGAGGGAGAAAGGGGTCCAGAAAAAAATGACTCTAGTAGAAACCTCCCCTTAACCCTTAGGAGATTATGACGTTTTTTTTTGCCAGTTTGTTCAGGCTATCATTAGACGGATTTATACATCTTAGGAAGGATCGGTGGGAATTTATAAGGGGGTGAAGACCATCTCAAATAACCCTCCCATTTTCATACACCCTTCCTAATCTGAATAACATCGCCTAATACTAGCCAGGAAAAAGAAAAGCTAAATTAGATCTGGAAAGGGTTAAGGGGAGGTTTTTTAGTCTGGTCTCTAGATATCCATCAAGCTTAAGATTACACCCCCTTGAGCCCCTTTCAAGATAAATGTATACATTTTTCGGTAAAAAAATGTCCCGGCTGAAAGCCGGTTCCTCTTAAATTACAGGCTCGCTATCGCTCGCCAGAATAAAATTGACACCTAAATTGCACGAAAGGTCTTAAAATTTACAGAAATGGGTTGAAAGTTCTTAAAATCATAAAAATAATGGGGCGAACGTCTTAAAATTAGAAAAGCAATGGGGCTAAACATGAGGGAGAAAGGAGTCACGAAAAATATCCCTGAAGTGGAAATCTCCCCTTAAGTATTGCTAAGCAAGACGGTACCGTACCTAATGAACGTTTGGGGAGTATTGTCGGTAGCATCAACGTTTAGCTTGAGGGGAACGTTTGATTTATTTAAGTATTGTTATTATCTCTATCTATCTGTCTATCTATCATATCTCTCTCTATTCTCTCTCTCTCTCTCTCGATCGATCGATCGATATCTTTATCTGATCTCTTTCTCTATCTCTATCTATCTATCTAATTTCTATCTCTCTACCTCTCTATCTATCTCTCTCTCTATCTATCTGTATCTATCTATCTATCTCTCTCTATCTGTATCTATCTATCTATCTATCTATCTATCTATCTATATATATTATATCTATCTACCTATCTATCTATCTATCTATATATAATATATCTATCTACCTATCTATCTATCTATCTTATCCTTTTTTTTTTTCCCTAGACCTCTATCAATCTTAAAAGATACCCGCAAGACCCCCATTGGAGGTAAATTTGTGCATTTTTTGGTAGGACCATATTCCGTCCGACGGTCCGAAAGCATTTTTCTCCTAAATTGTTAGCTCCCTTTCGCTTGCCAGGATAATATCGAAACCTAAAAGGCACGAATGGTCTTAACATTGATAAATTAGTAGAGCGAAAGGTCTTAATATCGCCAAACTAATGGGGCCAACGTCTTAAAATCTTGAAACTAATGTTGCGGCTAAACATGAGAGAAAAGGGGGTCCAGAAAATACACACCCCTTTCAAATATTACTGTTTGTTGCACCAAAATGGGTCTGTAACATAGCATTTGTGGGAGCACCAAAGGTATTTGTGGGAGCACCAAAGGTATTTGTGGGAGCACCAAAGGTATTTGTGGGAGCACCAAAGGTATTTGTGGGAGCACCAAAGGTATTTGTGGGAGCACCAAAGGTATTTAACTAATAGTATTGTTCGTCGCACTATACTCTGATCAAATTAGGGTGGAATTTATTCTTTATTTTAGTTTTTTGAAATATGTATCTGTGTTGTAGTTTGCTCCCTAGACCTTTAGCAAGCTTTAAAAAAAAAAAAAAAAAAAAAAAACACACACACACACACACACACACACACACACACACACACACACACACACCCACCCACCCACCCCTAAGACCCCCCTTCGAAATAATGTTTAACATTTTCCCTACCAAAGGCCGGTTCCTACATAACTAGAGGCTCGCTATCGCTCGCCAGGAAACAAAATAAACACCTAAATAGTACGAAAGGTCTTGATATTGACAAATAATTGAGTTGAAACTTGAAAGGTCTTCAAATTGTCAAACCTTATGGGGCGAACGTCTTAAAATCTCATAACTAATGGGGCTATACATGAGGGATAAAACAGATCAAACAAATACCCGCCCTTTTAGTCCGAAAAAAAATAGCTTCAATTGAACCAGTCCGCAGTAACTATTAAGGGGAGGTTTCCACTTGAGGGATTTTTTTCTGGACCCGTTTCTCCCTCATGTTGAGCCCCATTGCTTTTGAGATTTTAAGACGTTCGCCCTAGTAGTTTTGACATTTTTAGACATTTTGCCCCATTTCTGTCAATTTTAAGACCTTTCGTGCCATTAAAGTGTCGATTTTTTCCTGGCGAGCGATAGCGAGCCTGTAATTTAAGAGCAACCGGCCTCCGGCCGGGAAATTTTTCTACCGAAAAATTTACAAATTTATCTTGAAAGGGGGTCTAGGGGGTGTAATTTTAAGCTTGATGAAAACGTAGGGAACAAACTAAATACCTCCCCTTAAAGGAAGCCTGGAATAAACTGCCAAAGTAATGTGAACAGTGTATAAAACCGCTGTCACACGAGCGATTTTTCCGTCAATTTGCCATGAACAAGGTTTTTCTAGATAGATTTAGGGACTTTTTTTGCACTGGTATCGGTAACTAGACTGAAGGTAGAGTATGTTAGGCGGCTGAATTGTGATAAAGTGTAATATATGAAGCTGCCAGATCATAATTGCCCGTAAAAATTGCTCGAAAAACGGTTCGTGTGACTCCGGCGTAACAATAGTTTTGCTGATAGTATTTTTCCGGGATCCATACATTTGACTATTATAACCTGCATAGTACAGTCGGCCTCATAAGTAATGTCTTGGCACCAAGTATATATATTTCGATCAATAATGGGTATCAGCAATATTGACACACGATTTCTTCTGTTTGAGTGAGATAGAAAAACATGTTCCTACACTTACCCACCCTATTCAACATCTGACAGACATTAATACAGTACGGAGCGAGCCAAACGTAATGACAGCTGAGACATGACTTATGAACACCACCGTACAGTCGGCCAAATAAGTGATGTGGCGGCACCCAGTAGATTTCGATCAATAATTAGTATCAGCATTATCTAAGCATTAATTTACCGTTTCGAGTGAGATATACAAACCTATTCCTAAACTTTCCCAACCTATTCAACATCTGACAGACATTAAGGGGGGGGGGGTGACCTGTTTTTGTTCTGTCCTTTTCTATCTTTCTCTGGCTTGTATCCATTTGGCCCCATTCAACCTTCTATTTTAAGACGTTTATCCCCATCCAGGTGTCAATTTCTTACTGGTGAGCGGTAGCGAGCCAGCATATTTTTATTTTTTGTTAGACAGCAGGCTAAATTTGTATATTTTTCGATAGAAAAATGTCTCCGGCGAAGCCGAATTTCTTCATATAATGCTGGCTCGCTATCGCTCGCCAGGAAGAAATCGACACCTAGATGGGGATAAACGTCTTAAAATAGTTGGCTGAATGGGGCCGAATGGATACAAGCCAGAGAAAGAGAGAAAAGGACAGAAATAGCAAAAAGCAGGTCACCCCACTTAATGCAACACAGAGTGAGCCAAACGTAAGGACAGCTGAGACGTGACTTATTAGCGCCACCATGATCATTAGTTTTGACAATTGGTACCGGTATAGCACTCGGTATCCATTGTTGTAAGTTTGTATTGTACGGTGGCGCTAATAAGTCACGTCTCGGCTGTCATTACGTTTGGCTCACTCTGTGCTGTATTAACGTCTGTCGGATGTTGAATAAGGTGGGTAAGTGTGGGAACATGTTGGTATATCTCACTCAAAAAGAAGAAACCATGTGTAAATATTGATGATACCAATTATTGATCACAACATAATTGGTGCCGAGACATGACATATTCGCGCGATTGTACATGGCATCATAATTGGTTTTGACAATTGGTACCGGTATAGCACATGGTATCCATTGTTATAGGTTTGTATTGTGCGCTGTAAATAGAAAGGTATAACAAAGGTATTTAAGATAATTGGGTATATTGATTGTGAGCTATACCTTTCTATCCTTATGAAACGGGTATATTAATAATAATAATAATAATAATAATAATCGTCTGGCTACTTATATAGCGCCCATATCCCCTTTGTTTGAGGATTCACGGTTCCTAATTGATGGTTCCATGTCATCTCAACCAGTAGACCATTTCAACCAGTAGCTTTCAACCAGTGCCAAATTAACCCAGACCAACCAAACTAGTGCCAACATATAGTACTAACCTAACCTAACCTAACCGTATTGGTTGATTTGGCACTGGTTGAGAGCTACTGGTTGAGTTGACCGGTCACCCTAATTGATACAAGGTATACCTAGACCTATTACGAACACACTATAAAACAATGTTCTTTTATTTATAAATTATTGTTTTGCTTAAGCGTTGTATCCACAGCGATTTTGATTAGTTGTTTTGTCTTTTTACTGTGTTCGTCTAATTTTTTTTTTTTTTTTTGAAAGTTTTACATTATAATTTGTCAGTGTATGTGACACCATGTTTGCAATCTATATTACTGCATTCCTGATAGTACGGTACTCTACCTAACTATTACCGACTATTAACTATTACTGAATATGTCACTAAATACTGTTATAACATTCCTGATAGTACTGTACTTAACTATTACTGACTATTAACTATTACTGACTATTAACTATTACTGCCTATTAACTATTACTGACTATTAACTATTACTGACTATTAACTATTACTGACTATTAACTATTACTGACTATTAACTATTACTGACTATTAACTATTACTGACTATTAACTATTACTGACTATTAACTATTACTGCCTATTAACTATTACTGACTATTAACTATTACTGACTATTAACTATTACTGACTAACTATTACTGCCTATTAACTATTACTGACTATTAACTATTACTGACTAACTATTACTGACTATTAACTATTACTGACTAACTATTACTGACTATTAACTATTACTGACTATTAACTATTACTGACTATTAACTATTACTGCCTATTAACTATTACTGACTATTAACTATTACTGACTATTAACTATTACTGACTATTAACTATTACTGACTAACTATTACTGACTATTAACTATTACTGACTATTAACTATTACTGCCTATTAACTATTACTGACTATTAACTATTACTGCCTATTAACTATTACTGACTATTAACTATTACTGACTATTAACTATTACTGACTATTAACTATTACTGACTATGAACTATTACTGCCTAACTATTACTGACTATTAACTATTACTGACTATTAACTATTACTGACTATTAACTATTACTGACTATTAACTATTACTGCCTATTAACTATTACTGACTATTTTGCCTATTAACTATTACTGCCTATTAACTATTACTGACTATTAACTATTACTGACTATTAACTATTACTGCCTATTAACTATTACTGACTATTAACTATTACTGACTAACTATTACTGACTTAACTATTACTGACTAACTATTACTGACTATTAACTATTACCGGTACTGACTATTAACTATTACTGACTATTAACTATTACTGACTAACTATTACTGACTATTAACTATTACTGACTATTAACTATTACTGACTATGAACTATTACTGACTAACTATTACTGACTATTAACTATTACTGACTAACTATTACTGACTATTAACTATTACCGGTACTGACTATTAACTATTACTGACTATTAACTATTACTGACTAACTATTGACTATTAACTATTACTGACTATTAACTATTACTGACTATGAACTATTACTGCCTAACTATTACTGACTATTAACTATTACTGCCTATTAACTATTACTGCCTATTAACTATTACTGACTATTAACTATTACTGACTATTAACTATTACTGCCTATTAACTATTACTGACTATTAACTATTACTGACTATTAACTATTACTGCCTATTAACTATTACTGACTTAACTATTACTGCCCCCCTGGGGGCAGTTAACCCCCTGGGGGTTAGGGAATAGAATATGCCCCACGTGCCTTCTGCGTGTCGTAAGAGGCGACTAAAGAGGTTGGGTCGGTGGGCTTGCGACCCCCACCCGGAAAAAATATCTAAGCAAAGAAAAACGAACGAACAGCCTCGGATGCGGACGGAACCAACGTTGACGAACCACGACCGACTAAGGACATGCCTTCGGACATTCTGAGAATGGCTACGTGGAATGTTAGTGGCATGAATGATGGAACAAAAGAGAGAGAGGTTCTGGAAGTGTTAGTGAATGCCAGGCTGGATGTATGTGGAATGACAGAGACCAAATGGAAAGGTTCAGATGTGAGAGATGGGAATGTGGAATGGGTGTGTGTGCTGGAGTGAGTGAAGGAACAGCGAGAGAAGGTGCATGTTTGTTTGTAAGTAGCAAATGGAAGGAATGTGTAAGAGAGTATGGGTCTGTGGGTTCAAGGATTGTGTGGGTGAGAATGAAAGTAGGAATACAAACGTGGGTGATTGTATGCGTGTATGCCCCGACAGAGGATATACTTGAAAGAAAGAAAGAGGAGTTCTGGATGAATGTGGAGGCGTGCCTGGAGAAGTTTGACAAGAACGAAAGAATATTTCTGATTGGGGATATGAATGGTAAGGTGGGTGATAGGAAAGTTGAGGGAGTGGTGGGAGGGTGGGGGGTACCATCAGAGGTGAATGGGAATGGTAGTGCACTTGTGGACGTATGTGTGGGAAGGAGGCTGTGGATAGCCAACACCTTCTTCCGACACAGAATGATCCACAGGTACACGTGGAAACGGATGTTGACGATGAAAGATAAGACAGTGGTGGAACGAAAGTCATTGATTGATTATGTATGTGTGGATGAACGAATGAAGAAATCTGTGATGGATGCTAGGGTGTATAGGGGTATTGGAGGGGGTCTGTCTGATCATTATGTAGTGGTAGCTAAGGTTAGGATACAAAAGAAGTGGGTGAGGAGAGCGGGAGGGAGGCGAGAGGAGGGTGGAATGGTGAGGAGGGTGGAGAGGTTGCAGGAGGAGGAAGTCAGGGAGGAGTACAGGAGAGCAGTGGAAAGACGACTAGGTGGGTTCGACCTGGAAGTTATGGAGGAAGTGGAGGAGATGAGCAAGGTGTTTAAGGATGAGATCTGTGCAGCATGTGAGGAGGTGTGTGGAGTGAGGAGAAGAGGGAGGGGAGTGAAAGGTACAGCATGGTGGACAGAAGAGGTAAGAATAGCTGTGGAAGAAAAGAAGAAAGCATATAGAGTGTGGTTGGGTAGTAGAGGGAATAAAGATTCCGAGAGACAGAAACGAGCGAGGTACGTGGAGAGTAAGAGGGTGGTGAAGAGAGTAGTGAAGGAAAGTAAGAGAAGAGTAGATGAGGAATTTGGAAGGAATCTGAGTGTAAAATGGAGGGAGAGTAAGAAACTGTTCTGGAAAGAAGTCAAGAAAGTTAGGGAAGGTAGCAAGGGAAACAGTAAGGGTGTGAAAGATAAGAATGGGAGAATGCTAGCCGAGAAGCAAGAGAGAGTCGAAAGATGGAGGGAGTACTTCAGTGAGTTGCTAAATGAAAGGAATGAAGAGCCAGCAAACATAGCTGGATATGGTATGGGAGGGAGAAGAAGAGAAGTAGTGGAGGAGGAGGTGGGGATCAGGAGGTCAGAAGTGTGGGAAGCCATGAAAAGAGTGAAGTTGGGGAAAGCACCAGGAACAGATGGAGTGTGTGGGGAAATGTTGAGGTATGGTGGTGAGATAGTGATAGAATGGGTATGGAAAATGTGCAAACTAGCATGGGAGAAGGGGAGTGCACCCGATGACTGGAAGACTGGCATAATAGTCCCCCTATATAAGGGCAAAGGGGAAAGAGGAGTGTGTGGTAACCACCGAGGAATATGTCTTCTAAGCGTAGTAGGGAAGGTATACAGTAGGGTAGTGATTGAGAGAGTGAGAGTGAGAACGGAGAAATGGATAGGCGACGAGCAGGGAGGTTTTAGGAAGGGAAGAGGATGTGTAGATCAGATTTTACCCTGAATTGTGTTGTGGAGAAGTATCTGGAGAAGAAACAAAAGGTGTATGTTGCCTTTATGGACTTGGAGAAGGCCTATGACAGAGTGGATAGAGAAGGTTTGTGGAAAGTACTTAGAATATACGGAGTAGAGGGCAAGTTGCTGAAAGCAGTGAAGAGCATGTATGAGGGTGCAAAGGCGGCAGTACGTGTGGAGAGTGAGCAGAGCGAGTTCTTTGACCTGAATGTTGGTTTGAAACAGGGGTGTGTGTGATGTCCCCGTGGTTGTTTACTGTATATATGGATGGAGTCATGAAAGAAATACTATCAAGAGCAGTGAATGTTGGTGTATCGCTGAAAAGGGAGGGAATTGAGTGGAAGCTACCTATACTGCTGTTTGCGGATGATACAGTTCTGATGAGTGATAATGAATGGGAGTTGCAGGGTCTGGTAAATGAGTTTGGAACAGTGTGCGAAAAAACGGAATTTGAAGGTAAATACGGGGAAGAGCAAGGTTATGGTCTTCGAAAGGGGTGAAGTCACAGAGTGTGAGGTGAAGCTGAACGGTCAGGCTATGGAGATCGTCAACTCTTTTAAGTATCTGGGCAGTGTGTTGAGTAAAGATGGGACTATGGATGAAGAGGTGCGGGAGAGGGTACAACAGGGGAAGAGGGTTGTAGGAACGCTAAAAGCAGTAACAAGAAATAGGGTGGTCAGTATGGAAGTGAAGAAGTCCTTGCATGACAGTGTGGTAATCCCGACAATGACTTACGGAAGCGAAGCATGGACGTTGGTTGAGAGACTCAGACCAAGAGTGAGAGCAGTGGAAATGAATTACTTAAGGAGTGCGTGCGGAGTTACATGGAGGGATAGACAGACTAATGAGGAAGTAAGAAGGAGGTGTGGTGTGGAGGTAGATGTGCTGGAAAGTGTGAAAAGGAACAACTTGAGATGGTTCGGCCATATGGAACGTATGGAAAGCGAGAGAATGACTAAGAGGGTGTACGAGAGCGAGGTGGAGGGACAGAGGGGGAGAGGTAGACCGAATATGAGGTGGAAGGATGGAGTGAGGAACTACATGAACGAAGGCGGTGCTGGTTGGGGGGAGGGGCGTCGACTGACTGGGGACAGAGGTGCATGGGGGCGGTTCGTTCGTGGCCACCCCTTCGGGGATCACGGCGTCAGGCAATAGATAGATAGATAGATAGACTATTACTGCCTATTAACTATTACTGCCTATTAACTATTACTGACTATTAACTATTACTGACTATTACCTATTACTGCCTATTAACTATTACTGACTATTAACTATTACTGCCTAACTATTACTGACTATTAACTATTACTGCCTATTAACTATTACTGACTATTAACTATTACCGGTACTGACTATTAACTATTACTGACTATTAACTATTACTGACTAACTATTACTGACTATTAACTATTACTGACTATTAACTATTACTGACTATGAACTATTACTGCCTAACTATTACTGACTATTAACTATTACTGCCTATTAACTATTACTGCCTATTAACTATTACTGACTATTAACTATTACTGCCTATTAACTATTACTGACTATTAACTATTACTGACTATTAACTATTACTGTCTATTAACTATTACTGACTATTAACTATTACTGACTATTAACTATTACTGCCTATTAACTATTACTGACTAACTATTACTGACTTAACTATTACTGAATTAACTATTACTGACTAACTATTACTGACTATTAACTATTACTGACTATTAACTATTACTGACTAACTATTACTGACTATTAACTATTACTGAACATGTCACTAGATACTACTATAACATGCCCGATAATACTCTACCTAACTATTACTGTAAACACGTGGACATGTAACCAAAATAGTACAAACAATAGTACACAATTATACACATGTAACCAAAATAGTACAAACAATAGTACACAATTATACACAACCAAAATAGTACAAACAATAGTACACAATTATACACATGTACCAAAATAGTACAAACAATAGTACACAATTATACACATGTAACCAAAATAGTACAAACAATAGTACACAATTATACACATGTAACCAAAATAGTACACATAAACTCGGGTATTCCTTTCACATTAGAACACAGTCATATAAGGGGGGATGGTTTCTTTTCCTGGTCCCCCTTCTTCCTCATGTTAGCCCAATTAGTTGTCAGACGTCCGGCCCATTAGTTTAGCGATAAAAAGACCTCTAACCCCATTTCTTTGTCAATATTAAGAACTTTCGTACAATGTAGGTGTTCATTGTTTTCCAGACGAGCGATAGCGAGCCTGTAATATAGTACTAATCGGCCTCCGTCCGGAAAAATTTTTCTATCGAAAAATGTACAAATTCATCTTGAAGGGAGTTTTGGGGTGTTTATTTATGTATTTAGTCTATTTTTTCAAGTTTGATGAACGTCCAGGGAAAAAAAAAAAAAAAAAAAAAAAGCAAATACAACAGGCCCATTACCCCTTAAAACACTATTTATGTATAAACTACGTATTTATTTTACAGTGTACAAAAACTGTCGCTCTGTTTACTAAAGGGGTCCCGGGAGCCAGTGAAGTAGCCTGAGAGAGAGAGAGAGAGGAGAGAGAGAGAGAGAGAGAGAGAGAGAGAGAGAGAGACGAGTGTACACAGAGCTCTCACCTTTAGATGTGCACGACGCGAGGTCTGAGCACTGACTGACGGAATAGTACGGTAGTGGTACTCTATCCTTGTGTCACCTCCACTTCCTCGTCTCTATCCCTCCCCTCCTCCTCCCCTCCTCCTCCACCCCCGAGAGAGATCCCTTATGACATTTAGTAGAGTGGGTCAAATTCCGTGAAATACCTCTATAACATTTATTTTCTCTTTCTCTTCTCTCTCTCTCTCTCTCTGTCTCTCCCGTCTCGTCTCGTCTCTCTTTCTCTCTCTCTCCTGTCTCGTCTCGTCTCTCTTCTCTCTCTCTCTCTCTCTCTCTCTCTCTCTCTCTCTCTCTCCTCCTTCCCCCCCCCCCAACACCACCTTCAAGCTAAATTTGTACAATTTACTATTGAAGTGTCTCAACCGGAGGTTGATTTCTCGCTATCGCTCGCCCAGAAAAAACCCCGACAACTGAATGGAGTAAAGCATCTTATCGCCAAACTAAAACTAGTGCGGCGAAACATCTTAAAATGTCCAATCCAATGGAGCGAAAGGGTAGGTCTAAAAAGAGTTAAAAGGCCCACCCATCTGACCAAATTCCGTAACTTGAGTGGTGATGTGGAGTTACATGGAGGGATAGACAGACGAATGAGGAAGTAGAGAGCGGTGTGGTGTGAATGTGGATGTGCTGGAAAGTGGCAAAAGGAACACATTGAGATGGTTCGGTCATGTGGAACGTATGGGAAGTGAGAGAATAACCACGAGGGTGTACGAGAGTGAGGTGGAGTGACAGACAGGGAGAGGCAGAGACCGAGAGGAGGTGGAAGGATGGAGTTGAGAGGTATGATGAGAGAAATCGGTGTTGGTTAGGAGGAGGGGGCGTCGGCTGACAGGGACAGGGGTGCTGAGGGCGATTCATTCCTAGCCACCCCTTCGAGTATCATTTCGTCTGGCCATAGAAAGATTAGATAGATGGGAAAGGTATATTATTTACCCTTTTTTTTATTCCCACAGATCCTTCCTAAGCTGCATAAAATTGTCTAATGATGATAGCCAGAATGAAGTGTCCAAACGCTCCATGATCCCCAAGGTATTAAGGGGGGTCACCGGCTTTTTTTATCTTTCTCTCCTTTTCTCTTTCCCTGGCTTGTATCCATTCGGCCCCTTTCAGCCAACTGTTTTAAGACGTTTATCCCCATCCAGGTGTCATCCTGGCGAGCGATAGCGAGCCAGCATTGTGTGGAGAAGTCCGGCTTCTCCGGAGATATTTTTCTATCTAAATATGTACTAATTAAGCTTGCTGTCATAACAAATAAATATATGCTGGCTCGCTACCGCTCGCCAGGAAAATATGACTAGATGGGGGAAAAACGTCTTAAAACAGTAGGCTGAATGGGGCCGAATGGATACAAGCCAAAGAGAGGGAGAGAAAAGAGAAAAAAAAGCGAGGTGGGCTACCTTAACAACCCAAAATGTTGCTAGATTTAAAAAAAAAAAAAAAAAAAAAAAAAAAAAATTGCCCACAGAAAGTTGCCCCAAATTGGTATCGTGCGCCACCCTTGTAATTGACCACTTCCGAGTTTCAGGCTATAAGGAAGTTTCGGCCTGTAAACATCGATATTAATTAACGCAAAATACAGTCAACTATGTAGGTTTCTGATGGATAAATAGTATGTAAATTGGGGCCATAATTATGTATATTAATGTACTAAAACCGTATTATAGCTGGTAAGTTCCTAAAGATCGATGTCTGCGCCCAAACTCATATAGAATGAAACTCGCAAGTAGTCAATTATGGTTATTGTTAGCCGGGTAATAACGTTATGCCGTACAGATTATTTTGTACACACACACACACAAAAACACAAACACACAAACAAAATTGTGCTGTTATTATATTCTACAGTCTGCCTACACACGCACGCTCTCTCTCTCTCATTATGTATATGGCATATAATAACAAGCTCAAGCATATATCAGTATCTCTTGGCCCATGTTCTACTCCACCCCCCCAAAAATATAATAACATTGTCTATACTATCGTATAATCTATTATTATCTCCAGCTCTCGCTCTCTATACTCTTCTCATCTCTCTCCTACTCTCTCTCTATCTTCTCGCTCGCTATATCTCCTCTCTCTCTCTCAAGCCCAATCCCACCTTCTACGTTTTTCCCTTTGTTGTAGTTTTCCCTCTTTTTTTTTGTGGGGGGAGACTCCACACATCGTGCCCCCATTAGTAACAGAGACAGGCCAACTTCCGCACATGTGGTGCCACTGGTGCATATTTCTTACACAAGCGCTTTTTTTTTTTTTTTTTTTTTTTTTTACCCTTTCTCCCTCTCTCTTTGGCTTGTATCCAGCGGCCCATCATCCTACTGTTTTAAGAACTTTACCCCCATTCCAGGTGTCAAAGATTTTCTGGCGAGCGGTTGTAGCGAGCAAGGTATAATGATTTGACTGTTTTGCAAGAAGCCAAATTTGTAACATTTTCGAAACCGGCGAAGCCGGAAGTTTCACCATACAAGCTGGATCGCTATTCGTTCGCCAGGAAAGAAATCGGACACCTGTATGGCGGAATAAGATAAACGTCTTAAAAAGTTGGCTGAATGGGGCCGAATGGCAGAGGGTTAGAGAGGAACAAGAGAGAGAAAGATAAACAAAACGCCGGTGA